>JBBPRF010000387.1:0-26703 GCA_038092875.1 Lanmaoa pseudosensibilis | reverse complement strand
TGATTTGGAATTAGAAATGAAACAGAGAAATAGGAAACTCACTGGATATAGGATGCACTTCATGTTCACTCTCTTCCTCTTCCTCTTCCTCTTCCTCTTTCTCTTCCTTGGCATTTTTCTCATCACTGAGCCTCAAGTGTGCAAATGCATCTTGCAACTTATCAAAATTATTTGAAATTGTAAATGTCCTAAATGCATGTTCAATTAATTAAAGAGAGGGTACCAAGAATTGGGGTGGATCCTGTGCTTCTGGTGCTTCTGGTACCTTGGTTGGGTGTGTTACCTCCAGTGCTTCTGGCTGTTTTGGCTGTTTTGGCTATTCTGGCTTCTGGCTGTTCTGTTACTTCCTGTTCTTTTGGTACTGATAATGTTTCTATGACCTCATCAACCTCCTGTCAAAAGCACAGTTCAGAAACTTGACCTGTTTAGCCTCAATTGAACATACCATCATCTCACAGCTTGACCTTGCATTTAGTAGGCTGTATTGGTCCAACTTACTCTAAGAACATGTCTAAATAGCTGAAAATCAATGTAGTTAAATAAAAGAGTACTTTACCTGTTCCCTCTCTGTAGTGTCTTTTTGACTGTGGTTGTTTTAAAGACCTCCAAAGAACTTTTGGAAGTCTAGGATTTCCTGCTAGAAACTGTCCTTGGCTTCAGCATAGCTCTCTTCATTTTTTCTACTATGTCCTACATGTTTATATCTGTCTGAAGATTTTCCAGTGGTCTCCATGTTCTTTAACATCACCAATGGTGTTGATTGCAATTCTGCATTCTGCCTGCATGGGTATCCTGTCTACAGAAGAAAAGCCTACATTTGTTGATATAGTAGGTAGAATAAAACTGACTTTTTTCTGTATGTGAGATGAAGATGCTTCAGCTGATTCCACCAGTTTAAGAGTCTTGGGAAGCTGTGGTCTTTTAGCCAGAAAGGCCTTGTACTTGGGAATCTGGTCATCAGATATAGAGTTATTTGATAAAGGATTCATGATGAGAAAGCAAGGGTGAACAAGGTAAAAACAAATGCTCAGTCAAATCAAAGTGGTGGAGTTTTAGTGCAGCATTTCTGAAATAGGAGTGTATGAAACCTGGTTTACTCCGCTCCAATTAGGTAATTAATAAAGTTGTTCTCACCCATCTTAGGCAGCAGCTGAGCTCCAGTTTACTCTGCTCCAGACCTTCAACTTTTGAAGGCTATCTTAGCCAGTTATGTTGGCTGCCCTATGTAGTTTTTTATCTGTGCACAATATCCTAGAAGTATTTTCATACTGCAAGCATTCTGAACATCCTGGAAAGATGATGCATCCACAGTTCATCTTTCAGCAGTTCAGCAGGGCCAGAGTCTGCATTGTGCCAGATATCAATGAATGCAGAAGGGCAAAGTTACACTGAAGTGTCCTATGATGTGGGGTTGATAGCACCCAGGCAGTTGGGTCCTCCATACACAGCACTTGAAACCGGCTGTTTTTCCATGCAACCATGCAATGGCATCTCAGTTGTGAAATAACTCAGTTCTTCAAGATATGGGATACTTGGGTTGAACATGGATATAATATCCTATGTTGTAGAAATATCTGTGTATTCAAATATGTGGAAGAATAAAGCCAGGTCCCTTTTCCAACAATGATGTCTCACCTCAGCATGCCTAAGTTAATCGATGGTCTTCATTTTCGGATCCCCCATGACCTCCTTCCCTGACCTCATTCTATTTTTGATGTAAGAAAAGAGCGACCCCATGGCATATTGAGTGAAGAAGTACCTTCTTGCTCCATCATGAATCTTTGCATTATAGTGGGTGATGATCGTGGATGGAATCAAGGCTGTAGCTCCTGGGGGAAATTTGATGACAACATCCAGTTCCCTCAGTGCCAGATGTCCCCTGGTCTTGGGGTTGAAATGCCCAAGCGCTGTGATGGAACAAATGCCAAAGGACAAGTTAGCAGAATCTCAGTGTGGGCGACATACTGTGGCTCGACCCCGGTTGTAGGCTGCAGCAGGCATAAAGGAACTTTCATAGGGGCATCACAGGTGTGGCCATTGGCAGTAAAGCTTTGATAATGAAACTTTGTAATAGCTGTGTATTTTTGGGAAAAAAGCCTCTATGGTGAGTTATCAGTGCCATGCCCGATTAATGAGTCTCAATATGCTGCATGGTTTTGAAAGCCAGCCAACTGACACAAAACTTGACTTCCCCCTAGTTTCCTGACAGCGTTGTGGTACCTTGTGGGTATGGCACTTTGCATGGGTTCCTACCAAAGGATAAGGCTCAAATTCAACCTCAGTGCACCAAATGCATACTGTTTGCCCACCTCCATATGGTATACCTGTTATTGCGGCATGGAAATGCCCCCTTATGGGCTGCTTCCTAAGGGGCAGCTTGCTCACATTCAGCTGAAATAATGGGAGTTCAACAGCTTGACATTTGAATTCAGAAGTTACCTTGAGGAGCATGTTCTCAAATGTTGCCCTTGCACATCCTGCAAGCATGGCAACAACATGGCCAGATGTGTCCAGGAGTGTGTGAGGGGTGCTTGTGGCATCTGTTAGCTTTCAAAAATTTGGTGCATTGTCTAAAGGTGCAAACTCACATGCCATCCCACTCAACAAGTTTGAGGTCACTCTTGAGGAGTTTCAAAAGCACACATTCCCCCTCAGGGGCAGTTGCTGCCCTGCTGCCTAGCCATTTGCCTTTTGTTGCTTTCAGATCCCCTCAAGTGACATCCATGAATGTTAAAGACCTGCTCTCCACCATGTTTGACACCCATTTCCACACCACCATCTTTAATGTTATCTTCTGTATTCCTTCACTTTCTGGGGCCAGTAGCATTCTCTTTTCCAGTCTTCTCTGGCTCTTTTTTTTTTTTTTTTTTTTTTTCTGGTCGCACTCAAGGCATTACAGCAGACTCCCTCCTAACACATACCAGGTAACACATACACTCTCATAAGACATACCTTTTTGGATTTCCCAAGTTGGTTTGCAGGGAAATTGTAACCATAACCCATAACCCATATATTTTCAATGACCATAATGCATACCTAGGGTCGGATAATCTGGTATTCAATGTCTCAGAATGGCAACAATGGTCCAAAACATCAACTTCTTTCATTATGAAACCCATTGAGATATTGAAAAGGGGCTTAATGCGGCTTCAACAACAGATACGAGATTGGAAGACAAGGCTAGAGGGTGCATTAAAGGCCTGCCAGCCCATATCAGACAGTGATCAGGGGTGGTTGGACAATGATGGAAATCTAGTGGATGAAGAATGCATGGTTGATGCATTGGACCAAGCATCAGACTATGAGCAAGGTCTCAAGAGGCTAAATTCACACAAGAAATCTGTTGTGGATAAGCTAAAGAACCTTGCCAGTTGTGGTGAGAAGATCCGTGCTTCTCACAAGTGCATATGACATTCCTAAATTTAATGCCTTATGCTAAGTCCTTCTACAGGTCCTGAACTACCTGTGAAAACAGCATGTGGTGACAAAAAGGTTGCACCAAAGCCAGCATTTACAAAAAAAAAAATGCCACATTGGAACAAAGGATTGAGATCCTCAACTGGCACCATGCCAATCGCAAAAATCAGAGCAAAACCGAAAAGCATTTTGATGTGATTTATCCAAACCTTCAACTCAAACACTCAAGAATGGCTGCATGGTGCAGGAATGAAGAAAAATGGTGCAAGGAATATGAGATCAGCACAGGATTAGCTTGTTCAGCAAAGTGAGTCTGTCAGATGCAGCATCCTGAGATCACTGAAATGTTAGACCTACAGGTCTCAAAGGCAATGGCTGACGAACTTCTTCTCACTGGAGAGGTTTTGCACCAAAAGTGGAGAAAGTTTGCAGACTTGGTTGGTGTACCAGAGGACAAGCAGCTGAACCTTAGTGAGGGTTGGTTAAGTTGGTACAAGACAAGAACTGGGTTGAAAAATATGAAATGTTATGGTGAAGCTGCTTCAATAGCCTCTGAGACTTTTGAAAAGGAATGACAGTGAATGCAAGAGCTTATCAAAAAGAACAAATATCAGTTGCAGGGCATCTTCAATGCAGATGAATCTGGGTTATTCTATGCATAAGTTCTCTTTCATTAAACAGCAACAAGTCTAACAAGTTTGATCAATATGCCTCCTGATTGTGGTCTTTTGGATAAGCAGCAATCCAGTGTCAAATGAAAAAAAACTTGGCTGACTTATTTCTTCATGGTGAATGCAGATGACTCAGTGAAACTGCCACTGCTGATCATTAGGAAAGCACAGAGGCTATGTGCATTCAAAAACAAGACGGGATCACAGCTTGCCTTTTACTATTAGAACAATGCCAAGGCATGGATGACCACCTTGCTCTATCAAGAATGGTTATTGGGTTGGGATTAGAAGCTGCAACATGAAGGAAGGAAGATTCTTCTTTTATAGGACAATTTTTTGGGCCACATTGTTCCCAACACACTCACCAATATTCAAGTTGAAAATTTCGAGCCAAACCTTACTGCACATGTACAGCCAAACAACCAGGGCATCATTTGATGTTTCAAGGCAAATTACCACACCAAGTTCATCCAATGTGCAGTTTATCTCTATAAAGCCAATGTCACTCCCTTCAACATCTATGACATCAACCAACTTGATGTAATGTGGCTTGCTCAAGAAGCATGGAACAATGTGGACACTACAATCATCCAGAACTGCTGGCAAAAGGCATGTATCTTACCAGACACCATGTCATCATCACCCATTCAACCTACCCTTTCAATCTCATACCTCATCCATCCAACTTCAAGTTTTCGTGCTTTGAACAACTTGGACCCTGTTTCCCATGCTGAGAAGCTTGTTAATGATGCCTTGGATGATTTCGAGGCAACTGGGGCTCTTCAGCATTCAAACTGGGTGGACATCACATAACTTCTAAATCCAGTGGTTGAGTCCTGCAACATTTTTGAGGCAACAGATGAGGATATTCTTGAGGCCATGATGGATGCAAAGAGGAGAAATGCTCCCAGTTGTGATGGCAATGATGATGATGACTCTCTTGGCATGCCTGCACAAGGCCCAACACATCGTGAGCTGCTTCAGGCAGCAGTAATGTTGAAGCAACATGTCACAACCCTCAATGATCCATTTTCCTGCAACCTGAAAGTGATGTTGGGGTCATTTGGACAATGGACTCATGCAGCCAAGATGGAGAGCATGACGGACACCAAACTAACTGATTATTTTGCTCATAAATAGCACTATTGTAACTATCACTAGAGGAATACTATGAGATCACATTAATTAATGCTGTTAATAAGCTCAAAATTTGTCTTCTGAGCATGCAATATGGTAACCCATACTCCCTCATAAAGCATACCTCCAGGGCTATCCCAAAATGTATGCACTAGAAGGGAGTCTACTATACCAGGTTTGGCACCAACTGTCAAACTTCTAGGTGTAAATCTTCTCATAGAGATGTTGCTCATGGCCGATAGGTGGGTGAGGGCATGATGGAAAAATCCAGGGATAGAGAAACACTGCCCATTGCCATTAGGATTGCGCTCACTGATTGGAACAAGGATGTCCACAATAGACTCCCTCCAACTATCTTCTCAGAAGCTGCCCCATTAGTGCTCAGTTTGCTTCAACAAGACATCATTGACAAGGCCTGTGACCCCCTTGTGTTTGCTGCCTGACTTCCTTCACGCTGTGAGTCTCCAAATGCTCATGTTTTTTTTGAAAGGCCAAGAAGGTAGCATTGGGGAAAAGTTAACTGCCCCTGGAATATTATCTGCAGTGTAGTGAGTGGTACTTGCTAGCTCCAGCATGGGAGAGTTAGAGTATTGACTCATGACTTTTGCATTCAGGGCTATGACTTTAATCTGACACTGCATGTATGCTGCATACCAAGCCTGATTCACTGAGTTGGTCTAAGTTCACAATTCTACTTGAAGGGGAATGACATGTAAGTTCACATAGCTACATAGCCCCTATCCTGTATGGCTATTCCATCCTTAGCAATTTGGTGGGGCACATCACGGCAGAAATAGGCATGTATTTTTTTTGAGTTGAATTATTGTCTTGTTGGTCTAGTTTATTACCTTATGTAGAACATTAACTTAGCCATGGTTCCCCTGGTCCTGTGAATACCCCAAAAGATGGGTGTACAGCGCCCTCTTGATCCCATTGTTTCCATTGGCTGGTGGTAACACATTGATAGTTGTGACAGTGGGTTGACAGCAGCCAGTGGGTTCCTGCTACCATGACAAAATTTGATGCCATTGTGCTCAGGTTGAGTGTAGACCTCTGGTAGATGATATCACCCCACAGTATCTTCTCCCCTGACTGATCCTGAAGTGCCTGAGCGGCATGCCCCTTCTGTGACGAGGAGAGCTTTGAATGGTCAAAGATTAGTTGGTGTGCTGAGGTGGTCTGGCTAATGTGCAACTGGGACTATCATTTCTAGAATCAGCAATTTTAGCCATTTGTCCAATTTACAATGGAACTAAGGGGCATGGAGATATTGCCATTCTAGATGGAAATTCTAGGTGGATGAGGCATGTGTCCGTCAGATCAGTTCCACTCAGATCAATCACCTGGAGTGCTGCCTGCCTTGGCAGCAACCTTGCTTGGTGGAGGGAGGAGGAAACTGTGGCTGCATAAAAGCAGAACATGTAAATATTGAAAAGACTCCGTTTCATAAGCATTGAGCACTGAGGAGGGGTTGTGAGAGTGAATTGAGGCATGTGCCTCGATCACATGTCCATGATGAAACCTTATGAGCAGGCCTTGCAAGCACAATCAAACCTACTTTGTGGAGGATTATATTTGTTTACAAGATGCAGGTATTATCAAGAGGTGTGTGATGTTAGAGTCTCAGACACTAACTGCAGAAACCTGAGGGGGGACTGCCACCCCCATGGCCGTCACAAAATTTCTATGATTAGGTTAATTTGTGACATGTTTGGCAAGGACCCCTTCCACCACTGTATACAGAATAAGATTTAGCAAACAGACAACATCCTATTCTTCTATGCTGCACAAACATAAATGGGTGGCATTTCAAGCATGGAAAGCAGGAATGATAGAGCATAAAACTGATGGCGAGATGACTACCACTGCAGTGAGCAAAAAGACTACACACTAGAATGTTTGACTCTAGAAAAACTTGCACCTGCAGCTGGGAGGACTTTTGAACTGGTTCCCTTCCTCTTCTGCCCAGTAAATACCTCTGACTCTCCATGATGATTCTCCTTCTCAACAATGAGGGTAAATTCATGGTGAGGGGGAACACCAGCTGTCTTCTCCTCAATTAGTGTCACATACAAGAGATCAAAGACTTGGTGGGGTAAAGGACAGCCCATCAACCTTCCAGGGTCAGCATACTTGGGGTGGAAGAAACTGAGGTGCTGCTCCATGTTGTAATGCCAAACCACATCTTGAAACTTCATGTCATGGCCATGGTGAACACACAATAGACAGACAACAGGCACATTGTGGCACAGACAAGCACTTGATCCTCACTATCCAAAGCCATACTTGAATGGAACCTGGTAAGCACAGCACATATTGATCTCCTTTGTGCACTTTGTTGTCTTCAGCTTCACAACACAATCTGGGCAACCAGAACATCCACAGAAACCACAGGGAAACAGGGTACCAACAATGAAGTGCAAGCCAGCTTCTGCTATTCCTCACAGTGCACGCAGGATGTGCATCTCCATGTGAAAGCACAAGTTGGCAGTCGACTGGCAACAGAGAGGGCAGGTAACTTCTCTGTTTCCCACCCCCAGCATATATATATTGCGACTCTCACATTCTCACAAGAAAGGGCTTGAGAACCTGAAAGTAGCTAAGTATGAGTGCAAATGAGAATATTGGCATTGGCTTAAACTTGAGTTTGGACCTGCATCAGTGTGATGTTGGTGATGGTGAGCCTTGAATTCATTATCAGTTTCCACAATACATTGATAACTACCTCAAGTGTATCATTACTGATAGCCCATGTGACATCACTGGAGCTGATCTCAGACAACTGTTCAGTAGGGAGGTAAGGATTCTGGGACTCAACCCAGCAAAATATGGCTGTTCTGAGCAGTAAAAGCCATTCTAGTAAGGATTAGGGTATAGCAATAATGATAATTCCATTGAGGGAGGGAGGCAAGAGAGTGAAGGGGAGGGTGATGAGACATGTCTTGATCAAATGTTGATGTATGCACGATTGTGTTAGGGGTTATTTCTTTCTTGTTTTGGATTCAACATTAACATCTCATATATCAGCCACATCTTGGAAATGACAACAATCTGTGTTAAACTACATAAGCATCTAGAAGTATAGGTAGTATGCTAAATGTGGTCCCTTCAGAGGGCTCACAAGTGAAATAGTGCCGTGTTGAATGCATTAGGATGAAACCAAGCTAAATTGCTGCAGTAACCTCAATTTTCCCAAAAAAAGGAAAATTACTATGACCCTGGACACTAGTTGGCAGGAGGATCCAAAGTGGGTTGGTGTTTGGCATCCAGAGGATGCCAACCTTTTGGATATAAAGGTGTTTTGAGCCCATCAGTTGATTGAGCATCAGTTGATTTATGGGACAATCTGCTTGCCCTGGCTTGCCCCATGGATGGATAGGTCACCAGTAGGGTTACGGTTAGGGTTTCCTTGATATTTTCTTGCTTTACCTTGCTTGCAAGGTCTCTGCTTGTGATGTTTGATCACACACATATGATCAAGTCATGTGCCTCAACCATTCTCCCTTCAACAGCCTCAGTTTTTACATGTTGCAGTTCATGCAGCCTCATTGGTGTTTGATGGATGATTTTCTTGTGATCACAGTGGTGTGGATTTTCACACAAGAGATTGAGTTGGAGATTAGCGGTGTCAGGAGGCTCAATCAAATACAGGAAATACATGAGCAATGGATCAGCATTCACAAAAGTGTCTATTGTGTAACAGATGAATTTACAGACAGGGTTAATGAATGACACAAGTGAACTTCAATGATCTCAATTTTAGTAGCAATCCAAATGGTAATGTCATATTGTTTCTTCTTCCTCCTTGTGCAGCAGTCTTTGATGTGCTTCAACAATTTGTTTCAGCCTATACTCAATTTTTCACTGAAAGGCTGGGGATATGCATTGAAGGTGTTCTTCAGTTATGAACCCCATTGCCTCAGCCTCCTCGGTTGTGAAATTGTCCTCATTTACTTTTCTAAAGATTGTTAGAAAAATAGTCACCTGAGTGAGGTAGGCTCAACAAACTTTGCAACCATTTCTCTCAATTTTACTATGTCACAATGATGAATCTGAATCAGTGTGCAGCAATTGGGAGGTGACCACATGCTAATTATGAATGGTTTTTGCAGTTGAGAGGGATCACTAACAGTGCTGTAGTTGTGATGAATGGAGATGCATGCTGTGAGTACATTGTAAATGCAGGTATCATGTTGGCAAACCACATCTCCTTCAATGGAAAACATGATGAAACAATCAATTGTGAATCTCTCAAGGAGAGATTCTCTGCGGTGTATGGATCCCATAATTCATCAACTCTGACTCTCCAACTGTAATTGGCTGTAATAATATCTCCAAATCCATACCTTCCTGCCAAGCCAGGTTGCTGCTGATGTAGGCAGTGCTCCCAAGTGCCAAATATGGCACACTTGGGTGATTTCCTTCCACATGTGCATGCCATATGGTTCACCTGGTCTCTTGATGCCCAACACCATCAAATGAAAAAAAGCAGACAGTAAATACCTTTTTCAGTTGAATTTGCACAAAGTTTAACACCTGTGGAGTCAGGGATTGGCACCTCCATGCAACCCTATGATGTATGTACATGTTTGTACCAAACTGATCTGCTTTGTACTACAGCATCATCCCACAACCTGTTTGTTCACCATGCCTCGCACATCTACCAAAAACCAGCTGTTCCACAATATGCACCTATCATAAGTCAGTAAACCTCTTTTAGTCAGCAGAGGTAAAGCTGTTGAAGACATTGCTGCTCAAAGACACCAGTACTTGTCTATGTTCGAAGAACATGCATTAGCTGAACTAGCACTTGCATATCAACATATTGTAAATGGAAGACAAGCCCTCCAGCTACACACAATATGAAAGAAGCTTACTGGTGAGGAACTTAGGAAGCACCAGACAGCCATGGAACAAATCCTTGCGAGCCCTGTCCATACTATCAATAAGTAGGTTTTTACTTTAGGCTTGGGATTGCCAGCTCACATGTCAAACTAGTCATCTTTTGATCTGTTTTGCTGTACATACCCTACTACTCCTCTTGCAGCAAGATGCTATGGGGCAACATTCACACTGTATGCCACATGAAATCGACTCAAGGACAAATCTGCTTTGGTATGTAATCATTTTTATGTCCTCCCATTGTATTAATTTCCAGGAATAGGACTGAGCAGGGTTGCAGCAATCCAGTGCCATAGCAACAATTTTGGCCTCTTCCCCTCTACCTGAGTTTCATTGACCACATAGCTACATTCCCCACCCTATCACTAGAGATGCAGTCAACAAGTTATTGGCCTCACCATCTTCCCTTGTAGGCCAGCAATTTCTATTTGCTGATGCCAATCTTTTTTACTGGATCTCATCTGTTGAGAGAAGTTTGAATGGCTATAGGGTTTATGTCCAATATGAAAGCACTAGGTATGATCTTGATGCTAATTGTTATTCCTCTACTAATTTACTATATTAGATATGCTAATCTTATTGATTTCAGTAAGATGAAACAGATGTTATGCAGCAGTAGTATTGTCAATGCATAGTGACCTTGCTTGACAAGGTTTCTGTTGCACCCAAAACCCCATGGGGAAGTTCAGCCCCTGTCTCATTGGACATTGCTGAGTCTGAGTTTCGATGAATCACAAACTGAAGTATAGCAAACAAACAAACATGTTATTAATAGCAAGTAGGGTTCACTACATGTATGCAGATTTGAGCGGTTTGTCATGACATTGGTACCTGTGTAGCCCTTGTGTCTCGTCCCATCTCTCTCCACCATTTCAATGTCTTCTCATTTAGCTCCTCTATTCTATTGTTTTCAGCAAGTAATTCAGTGCAGTGTCCTTTTTTAAAAAGCTTGTCATCAAAGTTGTGCAAAAGTCTGATAGTTGCATGTCCAGAGCTTCATGATAGTGCAACATAGAGGTTGAATAAGCTTAACCCCCCTGTTGGCAGTGTGGCAATATCCACTATCACTGCTGAAATGGTTTGTCCTTGTATGCAGTAGTCAGTGAATGCATAGGCTGCAGTCATTGGTCACTGGTGTTTATGAATGCTGTGTGTGATGGGTTTCCCTTCGGCTGACTTGCACTGGATGCGGTATGTCTTTGCCACTGGCTCTACTGGAAGGACTGACTTCTCTAAGTTCTTCAACTGTGTTGCTTGGGTGTGACTGAGCTTCACCAGGACATATACTGGAAGATATTTGAGTTTGATGACTGGTTGGACGTTGGTGATGGCTGGTTCATCAGGGCTCAAGATGATATTGACAACCATGCAGTGTGCCCTGTTAGTGATGTCTAGATCAGTCTGTACATCTTGTGTAACCATGACTTTAATCCCAATGGCAATCTTGATGTCATCAGGAAGATTGTGCCATATGCAGTGGATGTCTGGGGAGTGAGAATGGGGGAAAGAGGAAGGGGGAAAAAGGACAATGGATGGGGAGTGTGTGGCCTGGGCAAAAAGATGGAGTTGGTCCAGAGATTTGCTGTGCCGCACATCATGGATGGCATGAGAACCACAGCCACAGATGCACTATTTACACATGCAGACCTACAACCGAGACCAATCCTATCCCAAAAACACTACAGCCACACAGCACTAAGAATGACTGCCTTCCTGGTACTGCATCCACCCTATAAACATGTTGTCAGCATCTTCCAGCACCAGAAACACCACAAGTCCCCACTACACCTCCTGACCAATGCATTCTGCCTTGACCTATGAGCTTTCGAGACCATCAAACCAGTATGCCACAGTACCAAATGGTCGCCCAATATCCACTTCAACATCAAAGAGGATCAAGTTGATGGGGAAATACAGGACATCGAAGCTGAAACCCTACACAACATCTGCTTATATTCAGATGAATCAAGTTGTGAGGGAAGAGTGGGAGCAGTTGTGGTATGAGGGATCAAGGTAGCAGGGATGAGGTACCAGCTAGAATCATTAGAGGACCACACAGTTTACACAGGAAAGATAACAGAAATAATATTGGCGGTTAAATTGCTGCAGAGAGAAAGAGGGATTGCCACCATGTATCACTAATATGTTTGCTTTTCTGTGACTCAGACACACCATGTTACACTCTACCCGGGTAGGATTGAGCGCAGCCCTTGAAGGCGTAGGGAGGTCCTAAGGGTCGAGGGTTCTAGTATATTCCACTGACGCGTAAGCAGTCACGTGGCGTGGGGGAGTCCACTGGCACGTGAAGTGACCAAGTGGCGAAGTGAGTCGTCCAGTGATCGGGCACGAAGTGACGATGTAGGCACGGAGTACGGATGCGCGAAGGCAATACCGACCGTCCTCAGGTTCAAGGGATCTACGGTCGTAGAGACGAACACGTAGCGGGCGAGAGGAGACAAGGGACGAGGGAACGAAGGTACAAGGACCTTGTCGATTGCAGAGATTACTAGGTAAGACAAGGGAGGTCTAAGCTAGGGATCTCTACTGCGAAAGCGCAGGTATTTATACGTAAGGGATCCATGCACGGACCATGAGAAATGTTAACTAAAGATGGTAAGTGGAAAAGGGTGACGCGTCGTACGATAGTGGTAGCCAATAGGAAAGCGACACGTTACTAGAATTACAAATAGGAAAGCGGAAATGAAACGCGCAGTCAATGGCGTCATGACTGCGGACTGCAGAATCACGTGATGGAAACGGCAGTAGCTGACTGGATAAAGTCACGTGAGACAAGGTGAAAGAAAAGCGTACGAGGTGTGAGTCGAACGAGCGACTCGTAAGAATACAGCGTATAGCTAATGAAGATTAGGAAAGAAAAGAGTAGTCTGGGACGAATCGTAACACACCACACTCATTGCTGGCAACCAGGACATTGTAGATTCCTAGGTGTTGGTGGCAGAGCAAAGCTAAGTATGGTGACTATTGCTTGCTCAAAAACAGAGACAGAGTGAGCACAAAGGAATATAGCTTTATCATCTGTACATATGCATATGGGGGGAAAGAGCATGCAAAGGCAGAATGCTTTACATACATCTATATTGGGTAAAGGCTGACACACTAATGGTCAGCTGGATTGAAATATTAGGCATTTATAGCATGTGAGCTCACAAGATGCCATCAGTGTTATGCAAATGGTCATCATGGTTTTCAAATCAAGGGGGTCACTGGCAAATACCTGCCCAAACAACCAATAATAAACAACTGGCCTACACAAGACCCACCTTCTGTCATGGTATTGGCACACTCCACCTGGGTCAATTTTGGCCTTGCATCAACTATAGCATGCACTATACATTTGGATCCTTATGAAAATGCTTTAAAAACTGCAACTTCAAGGGATTCAATACACAGGCTGAATGGTCCTGTATAGACATATCTATTCAGGATTTACACTCTGTTTTAAACAGACAAACTTTACCCAAAGAATGGGATCTCAAGTCCATGTCTTGGTCAAGCAGTCCAGATGCTTCCCACATTTAAGCAACATATGAATGGGTCACAGACAATTTTGATGGATCAATCCCTTTACATCAAACTGCTCTCATTTTTGCCATCATCTTCAGTAAAATGCTTCCTAAGGTCTGCCACAGCAGTACTCCACAAATCAGTCAAGGCATGGATAGCTCTCATCAAGTCCGCAACTTTCCCTGGGTGGCCACTTCTTCCAAAAACAGAAATGGATTTACCAATCCTTTATCCTTTGTCATCATGATGTGCACATTCATTATCTCAATATATGAGTGGAAGTCCCCTGTATGAAAATATATGGGATTGCATTCTGGTAATCTTGGAACCTCCTGGACAAAGAAACATAGTATGCAATTTTCTTGATTCCTATTGATGTAACATCTAACATGTGTCAGATAGATGCAAAGGAAATTATCCCTTTCAATTTAGTTTGTTTGGGTTTTGCTCATTTCAAAGGATCTGGTATTTTCAAATCTGCAAAGTTTAATATTTCCTGGAGCCTTCTTAAGGATTCAGATATTCTTACATTTCACAAGGACTTGGCCAATAATCTCAAATCACTTCCCTATGGACCTTTCATTGCTCTTACATACCTTGTTGGGCTTGATGCTGCTGGTATCTTGTCACAAAATGGGGAAGCCATTGAACATCCATTCACTAAACGATGTCTATTAGACAGTGCCCAAGAGTCTGGTTCTTCAAAATGTATTAGATTGTAAAAACAAATATATAGTGGCTCAAAAAGTATTCTGAATTAATTAACAAGAAAACACAATCATTAAAATATAATCCAAATATCCAAATGTGGAAATATTTGGAAACATCAAATAGACCAAACAAGTTTCATTACATAAAATAACATCAATTAAAAATCACCACAGGTTTGTGGGATCTTGGTGGAATGCAGTGGCTCAAAAAAGTGTTCCAATGTTGTGCTATTTTGGAAGGATTTGATATTTGCAAGAGAATCAAAAGGCATTAGCTCTAACCCTTGCAGGGCCATCAATAGCCCTAACTCTTGCCCTGAATATGAGCCCTTAGCCATGTGTTCTGGTTTCCATGGCACTGAGATATAACCAAATTAAAATGACATGTCATTGGGACACTTATTTGAGCGACATTTCTACATATTCTACAATTTTAATACTTTCTTAGTCAGATTATGGGATATTGGCTATTGTCTGACTCAATATTGTTGATATAATGTAGCTATATAAAATTAGCACTATATCTCCCATTACTGTCACCATAGAATTCATTATTATTTATTAAATTTATAATAAGCTTGATTTTTTGAAATTGGATCAATCTAATGATAAAGTCACATTGGATACTGTTTTAAATGAGTACACCATCAATGGGAAGATGATTACACTTGATTCTACCATAGCCAAGTGGTTTGGTGACTGTTCACCCCTAATAATAACTTCTAGCATGATGGATATTAAGAATCTTATGGGCTTTTGATATGCCAATATTGCTTCCACAGGGCTGAAAATTGTCCTGAATGTTGAGGACTATCATATCATTGAGCATACAAGCCAGCTGCATTGATTCTTGTTCTGGTCTTGCTATTTTTTTTTTTTGAAATTAATTGGCCTATGTACCAATGGTGTAGTATTAGCTTTGGCAAAATTCTAGAAAATGTTTAGACAGAGTGTAGCAAGTGTAGCAAAATTGTTGGTTGGCTTATGGTGAAATCCTAGTAAATTGTCTACTGAAAAATGACCTGAAAGCATAAGATTAGCTATGGTGAAAACCTAGTAAAATCCCACCCTTAGCTTATGGTGAAATTCTACAAAAAGCATAGCTAGAGTATGGTGAAAATCCACAAAATTGTTGCCTTGATTTTGCTTGATTTTACTTGGTTTTTGGGTGGGTGGGTGAAAACAAAAACACTAATCCAAGACAATAAGACAACTGAGAAAATATGATCCTGACAGGACAGGAGACCAACCCTAATCCTTGTACATTACTGGAATGCTAATGCTAGTTGGGTAGTGTAGGGTCTACCAAGGGTTTTGTTGATTTTTGTTGATTGTGCTTGAGATTATTTGATTTTATTTCTGGTGAGTGGAGGTGAAGGGTGGGGAGCTGCAATTATTTTTTATTGATTTTCTTTGTCAAATGTAGCCTTCTATTGTCAAAAAGCATAGGATAAGCCATGGTGAAAGTCTACAAAAATGCTACTTGACTATAGTCAGGTAAGGCGAAAATCTAGAAAAATTGATCAGAAAATCCACTCAGAATGGATAGAAAAGTGTAGGAAAGTGTATTAAAATGTGTAGGATTAGCCAAGGTCAAGGTCTGGTTGCAAAAGTGTAGCAAAGTGTAGCTTTGGTCAAGATTTGACTTGAAAAGTGTAGAAAAGCATAGAAAAGTCTACCAAGATGTGTAGGATTTGCTATGGTCAAGGTCTCACTTGCAACGTGTACAAAAATGTGAAATTCTCCTCAAAATTCCCTTTTTGGGTTGCTGACATCATCATGACTGTGTTCTCCTTAAAATTTTCTTTCTGGAGGTGTCAGGATTATTCCATTGCCTTTTTTGGTTGCTGACATCATCACAGCTGGTCACTGTCTGAGCTATTGTAGCTGGATGAATTCTTGCTGCAGGTGTCTACATGACCCATAGACTTTGAACACTCAAAGACCTTTGTTCTTTTAGGGCTATACTCATTCCTACCTGGGCTAAGTGTAACAGGAAATGCAAAATGGTTGTCAACAAGGCTGCTCATCACATCTTCATTCTCAGATGAGTATAATTTTATATATCTAACTAGCTGCTTTCATTGTCATTAGTGGTTTAAATGATGCAGTCTACTTAGATTGGTTCAATATGTTTGGTGATAAGAATTGGCCACTGTTGATGGAATGCAACATGCTTTGGGTGGATTTGTACTGACAACAGTGCATCCTTTTGTTACCTTGACCCAAGACCCCCTATTGCTGTCACTCAACAATGACCCCTTGTCAAACCACCATCAAGGAACTTTGTACCTGAGTGAATGCTTTCAGGTTGTATGGTTGACTAATAAACCATGTGTAGGTCATTCTACATGGTGGTGTGCTTGCTAGGTATGTAAAACCATGCCTCACGTAGCTTGGGCTCAATTGATATAGGTAGTACACACTGCATGCCACATTTTCACCTTCTAATCTTCCCTTCCCTCATTTCTAGCCTGCATATGCTGGCTATGGATTGCAGTTTGATATTACATTCCATAACCTTTGTTATTGTCAGTACTTTGCTCATACTAACTATAATGTTCAGGTATGGGGGAGATGTGTTAGCAAACCTTCTCTTCTCAGAGAAAACTCACCTAGCATCAATCATCATGCTTGGCTCATTGAGCTCAACATGCTCAGCTTCTCAAATAGTTAAAAACCATCCTGTGAATACCTGACAAACCAGCAAGCATAGCAAGTGCAATAAGAATCATTTTATTTCTCCAAATACTAGCTAATTAGCCATTGCATCAGCAGTGGCTTAGTCCTATCAGACCTCAGCTACAGTTAATTCACCCTACTCACCTGCCTAGTGAAGACTCTGTTATAAGTGAGCCCCAAGGATCCCCATAGCCTAAGCCAATTATTTGTGTCCCCAACAATTCTGTAGCATCATTTTCTCAGGAACCACTTGGCCCTAGAATGTGCAGATTGCCTACCAGGTATCGAGACTTGCTTTCCAAGCCTTCTATATTAATTCATGCACCACCACCACCACCACCACCACTCCTTTCTTCAATCCACTGTGTCTTTCTGCATGTTTTCAACACCTTCTGAATGCAATTCAACAACTTTCTAATTGCATGCAAGTACCATCACTAACCAACTCATGACCCAGACTCCTTTGTCCATCCAAATGATTTATCAGCCCCATCATTTTTTTTGTTGTCAAGTCAACAAGACATATAAGCCAAACATCCACCTTCTTGGCCATGGTCAAATATGTTGATATGGTGCCTAATGAATTGGGCATTAACTGGCACCTACCAAAAGTTGGTAATTGAAGTGACACAACTGGTACAGAACATTCTTGAAGCCCCTGATTTCAGGATGGAGGAGCTCAAAGGGTTTGATACATAACTGAAGACTAGGCACTTCAATGCTGCAGAGAAGGTGTTGCCCACTGATGACCGCAAACATTATCATACCAACTAGGGAGAAAAACATGGCAGAAAATGGAAAGAACTTCACTATTGAGGGATTTTATTACTGGCCTTTACTAGATGTGATATGCACTATATTTGCTGAAGCCTCATTGAAATAATTTCATTTAACTCCCTTTAAAAAGGTAGGAGGTTTCCCTTATCAAAAAGACAGCATTCACTTCATGCATTCCTTGAAGGCTTGGAAGTTCCCACTCACAGAACAAAAACAAGTGTATGACAAAGTTTACATGTCAGAAGCATGGAACCAAGCTCAGGATGCAATCATGAAGCAAAGAAAAACAGATGGGTGTAAGCTAGAGAGGGTTGTAGCAGGCCTGATGCTATGGTCTGACTCTATGTGGTTGGCTCAGTTCACCCATGTATCTGCATGGCAAATCTATGTTTTCTTTGGTAACTATACTTTTGTTACTATATAAGATGAAGTAACTCATCAGTAAGTGCTTGTACAGTTACCTCCTATACTGTCATGCTTACTTTTTGTGCCCAAAAGCACTCAGAATTACCACCCTACATACTGTGACTAGTCTTATGCTGCAACATTTGATTTGATAACATCTTGCAATGAATTTTTTTAATTTTTTCGCATTTTTTGACATTTGTATGGTGAGGAAAGCAAATGGTGGAGTTGTGCACAACTCCTTGGCTGAGTGGTGGCTGCACTCATGGACACTAAAAAAGGAAAGTGGCTGTGCTGATGTGGCAGTCAGTTGGGTGGTTAGTCAGGCTCTGGTGAGAGACATTAAAAAAGACAAGCACATGATGAATATATTTCAACAATGATGTGCAGATACTGTATGCAAAGTGAGGAATTGCAATGGCTAGGTTGTCAGGTGTCAGCAAGGCTGAGGCACAACAACAAGAGAAGGCAGAGAAGGCATTCATAGGATACACATGACTTGCCATCATTGAAAGAAACTTACTTTTTGAATGGTATGACAAACATGAACTTAACTCAAAGGAGAAGGGGGGTTTGCTGGATTTATTCCTCACCAACAACCTTGATCACTATGGTAAGATGAGTGCAATCAACATCATTGTGAAGGCCAATGATATTGTTGCAGACACTGTCAGAGATGAAGGCCACAAAGAGGAACATCTAGTATACTTGAAATACTCCAAAGCAAGGAGCTTGTTACCCCATCACATTCATCCCATCAGTAGGTGGCCATTGAACCACACCACATTTGTTACAGTTGCATTATAATAAACTTAGTATTTTTCATTTTTTCATTTTATCTTATTGTACTATTGGTTCATTCCAGGCTATTCCAATATCACCTGACTCTTAATAGACCTCATCAAAAAAAACCTCCCTTGGTCTTGGACCATCATATGTCAAGACTTGTTTCTCATCCTAAAACATCTTTTTCTCTTTGAACCAGTCTTACATATGCCAGACTTCTCTGCACCCCTTCACTATTGCCACCAACTGAAACAAGCCTATACTGTAATGAGTAGTAACATTACCCCCCGTTACAGTCGAAGTCCCACTGAGACTATTTCATGGAGAACCAGTCATGTTGGTATAAGCCACATTGTCGAAGGGGTCATTGTCTACGTAGACATTGTTGAGATGCTCAGTCTCGATAGGCAGATGGATAGGGATAGGACGAGATCTATTGGATCCTCAGGAGCTGATGGAGGAGGTCTGCATGTGTGAGCGAAAGGACCAGTGTGAGGAAGAAGAGGAAGAGGAGGAGGGAGTGGTGTGGTCACGGCAACGCCAAATACAGATGTCCGCATGATGTCCATGTGTTCATCGTCTGTATTGGGAGCACCAATAGCTCTGGCACTGAGTTTGGTTGTGGCTGGGGGCGAAGTCTAGACAGAAGGGACATTGGTATGCGGGGCAATCCTGTTTCATATGTCCAAGGCTACGGCATTGGAAGCACACTTGAGGATAATGGGGGTCAGACAGTGGGAGAGGATTAGGTTGGAAGTTGCAGATCTCAATGTGATGAAGGGCCTCTGTGGTGTTTTCATCAAGAGGAGAGGACGAGGTGGATGGTGTCTGGGGTTCGCATTCAAGGTACACAGGGTCAATGTGTTCAATGGGAGGTTCCTCTTCTTCTTCTTGAATGACAGCAGGGCGCAAGGGTTCTGGTGGATTGGAAATAGGAAGATGGTGACCGACATGTATAGTGGCTTCATGGCCAGCCAAAACAGTGGTGGCCTGTTCACAAGTGGAGATGAGGGTGGCCAGGTCCTTGGTGAGAGGGCGGATGCGGGAGGTGAGGTCTAGGAGGTAACAGTCGATATCGACCAGGAAGGGAAGCATATCCAGCTGGTACATGGTGATGTATAGCTGGGCTTGGACATCACGAGCGTCATCAAGAATTAGGCAATCCCAAAGAGTGACTTCAGCATGGGTGGAGGGGACATTGGCATGCATAAGAATGGTTTCGCTCTGGAGGTATGCACCATAGAGCGCGTTGAAAGGGGAGCCGACTTCAATGAAGTGGTCTATGTGGGAGGTGATGCAGAGGTTGTGCAAAAGCACCAAAAGAAGGACAATATCCTCACCAGTGGGAGGATCTTCGCGGAGGTGGTTGGCAAAAAGTGGGACATCTATGGACATAACAGCATCCTGTAAAGTAGCAACAGATACTGGTGTAAGAGGAACAAGAGCAGTAGGAGGAGATTGCTCAGTAGTTGGAGCATCGGTAACAATATCCACAGATGAAGTCAGAGAATAAGCTCACTCAGAGGGAGGAGGAGTGCTGCAATATGAAGGCAGAGGGCTGAGGAGGGTGATGTTGGCTTCAACAGGGGAGACATTCTGGAGTGAAGAAGATGCGGCGATGGAAGAGATGGCTTGGAAACACATCTCAGCAGATTTTACAACAGATCTGCCACTCTCAGATGGATTTGACTTGATCCTGGTGGTCATAGATTGATTTTCAAAAGAAGTAGAGTTCATACCTTGCAATAAGACCACAACGGCCCTTGAAATGGCCAAACTCTATCTTTACCATGTCTAGCATCATCATGGACTTCCGAAAACAATTGTATCAGATAGGGGTCCACAATTCACTAGTCACATGATGCAAGATGTATGTAAATGTCTTGGCATTACATCCAAAATGTCCACAGCTTATCACCTGCAAATGGACAGGCAAATTGAGCAGATGATCTGAGATCTCCAGCAGTATCTCCGCATATTCTGCTCTGAGCAACAGGACAAATGGGTTGAGTGGTTATCTCTCACCCAGTTTTCATATAATTCAAAGATCTCGGCATCTTCCAAAAAGGCACCCTTCGATGTCACATGCTCCTACATCCCTAGAATGGAATGTGAGCAATGTATCTCAAAGGCACCAAGTGCCAATGAGCTAGTAGAACACATGAAAAGAACTACTGAAGATACAAAGAAGAACCTCACATCAGCTGCCAAATGAATGAAAGTTCAGGCTGATAAACACAGATCAGAAGCACCACATTACTTGGTTGGTGATAAAGTGTGGCTTGCCACACAAAACCTTCACTTAATTTGGCAGTCCAAGAAACTCTCAGAGCATTGGCTTGGACTCTATGAGGTCATTGCATTAGCCAGACCCAATGCAGTTAAATTAAGATTACCCAGGTCGATAAAATCCATCTGGTTGTTAATGTTCTGACAAAATACCTGCTTCCGAGGTTCCGGCTCTTCCAGAACCCTCAGGATGAAAGCCTTCCATTCCGGAACTATTTCCGGAATTTTCCCGCGCTCTTCTGAACTCGGAACCACCAGAACCACTTCCGGAACTTTCACTTCCGGATCTTTTTCAATATGACTTACTTGGTAATGTTTCTTACATACCTATTACTATACATTTGATAATGTCTCTTCCCTGACACTTATTGAGGTATGAGTGTGCCTCCACCACATACTACTTATATTCTTTCTACACTCATAAGCACCTCAATTGTTCTTGCCCATCTTAGGCAGCAGCTGAGATGAGTTATTTCTTACTTAGTATTTACTCCTAGACTTATGTACTGCAGCTCTAGTCTCTACTAGAGTTTTGACATTAAGTGGTGCAACAAAACCTTGATGCTGAGATTGTGGGTTGGAAGGAATGTGATGGAGTTGTTGTTTGGAATGATCAAGTATATGTTCCAATTGACAAGAAGCTGAGAGAAGAAGTCATTCGAGAGCATCACAACTCCTGCCTAGCAGGACATCCTGGTCAGTATAAGATACACAAGCTGATTACTAGGAACTATTGGTGGCCTTGTATCCTCTGTGATGTGCATAAGTACGTGGCTGGGTGTGAGACCTGCCAATGAACCAAAGCCTGTCACTTCCCCCTTGCTGCCCCTCTTCATCCTCATGAAGTTCCATCATCACCATGAGAACAAATCTCTATTGACCTTATCAGTCCATTGCCAGAGTCCCAAGGTCATAATGCCATACTCATTGTCGTCGACTGTTTCTTGAAAATGGTCAGGATCATCCCCTCCCCCCTGGAAATCACATCCTCTGGAGTTGCTCACATTCTTCGTGACCATGTCTTTCGTCATCATGGACTTCCCCATAAGGTTATCAGTGACTGCGGATCAAACTTCATCTCAGCCTTTATGCAGGAACTCTATTCCCAACTCGGGATCATCAGTAATGCTAGTACTGCCTATCACCCGCAGATTGATGGTCAAACTGAATGGCTCAATCAAGAAATTGAGCACTATCTTCGCATTTTCACAAATTACCACCAGTTGGACTGGGCAGAGTGGCTGTCTCTAGCTGAATTCTGATACAACGACAAGGTTCACTCATCGACCGGACACTCTCCTTTTTATCTCAACTACAGACAACATCCATGGAAGGGGCAGACACCAAGGAGGGAAGGTTGGGTTGAAGCAGCTCATGACTTTGCTGATTGAATGGAGAAAACTTGTTCCAAGGCTGAGGCGGCATTGAAAAAGGCAGCAGACAACATGAAACGTGCATATAACCAAAAACACCTACCCTCACCAAACTTCCAAGTTGGCAATCATGTATGGTTGGAGGCCACTCACATCACCTCTGACCAGCCAACGAAGAAGTTGGACGATAAACGGTATGGCCCCTTCATCATCCTTAGCAAACACAGAGAGAGCACGTTTAAACTTCACCTCCCGGCGACATGGAAATCCATTTATCCCATCTTTAACGAATGTGTTCTCACACCATATACTCCCCCTTCCTTCCCATCCCAAAAAAACCCCCCGCCACCTCCCCCCGACCTTATTGAGGGTTTCGAAGAGCAGGAAATTGAGGAAATCCTCGACTCCCACCTTTGTCATAATCATCTTGAGTACCTAATCCACTGGAAGGGTTTCCCTTGGAAGGAGAGGGAGTGGAAAAGGGTGTCCGAGTTAACTCATGCTCGTGAGGCCATCACTAACTTCCATCCCGCCCATTCTGCCAAACCACAGCCCAGTCCTACCATGCAGCTCTGCTTTCACCCTATCGAAAATCTCACTCAACCCAATCCTGTGCCTCACTGGTTATACAATTGGGAGGATGGTACTTTCGAACGGGACAAAAAACAACACCACTTCTCCTCCTCCTCAGAACTGGAATTTCACTTGATGCTCCTGGAGACTAACAGGATCGCGAGGCGTGATTCTTGAAGGGGGGGTAATGTTATGGATTTAGCCCCTGTGGCCCATGCATCCCATTATGTCCTGAGTCTTGCTTTGTAATCCTAGGTATATCATAGCCACCCCTGTATCATTCCCCTTTCTCCCCAGATTTGTGCTTCTCTCTTCTAGGTACAGTGTTTCTGTCTCATCAACCTATGGTACTTAGTCTCTCCCTTCTAGTATTCAATGTGCTCTTGTCAAAGTTGCACTGCAGGTTCTAGTGATCCTGACACCAAACCATGTGATCCAGGGCTCGTTGAGGAGAGTAATAGAGTAGTAAAAAGAAAAAAGAAAAAAGGCTTTTGTGAAGCTTAAAAAGATGTAAAGCAGTGCTCCAGAAAGATGCTGCGTTACAAGAAAAGAGTCTCAGGCAAGTACAATAAGCTGGCTAAAAGCCTGAGTAATACTATTGCAGAAAACTGAGGGCATCAGTCTACTGTACACTTCAACCTAAATACTACTTGGCTCAGTCGTAATAGTACATAGGTGCCTGTAGGGCAAACAGCAGTTCAGTAGTTTCATGTGTAAATGTCAGTTCATCTGTCAGACCATTACATGGAGAATGTACTTTTCGCTCACATGGTATATCTTAGATCTGGACTACATTTCTGGATTTACTAATTGTCAAAAGTCGAGGTCCGGAGTGGAGTAAACCGGAGCTCAGCTGCTGCCTAAGACAGGCAAAAACAACTGTATTAATTATCTAATCGGAGTGGAGTAAACTGGAGCTATGATACATTAGTCTAACAGTCAATATAAGTAAGTAGAAGGTAACTCACCTCAGCTGCTGCCTAAGATGGGCGAAAACAACTGAAGTGTTTGGAAATGAAGTGAAGGGTTTATGTGCTATGTGGTGGAGGCACACTCGTACCTTAATAAATGTCAGGGAAATAGAATCCAGAGAAAATGTCATAAAGGGTATGTAAAGGACATTACCAAACAGTAATGTTATACCATAAGAAGAAACAAAGCTCCAGAGTTGGTAGTCCAACACTCCAGAGTGAAAGAAGAGTTTATGAAGTGTCTCTGGAGGTCTGGAGTTCTGAAACTCCGGCCAGAGTTAGTGGTATTTTGTCACTCCCACTCAAGTGTAGCTGTAATCCCATACCTCAAACAAATTTCCAGTGTTGTTCGCTCACAAGCAGTTTTGTGAGTATGTCTGCCACCATGTCCTTGGTGAAGACATGCCGGACTGTGGCTTCTCCCTTTCCAACTGAGTCATCCCGGACAGAGTGGTACTTCCATTGAATGTGCTTGGTCTGAGCCTGGAATTGCGGATCATGGCATAAGATGATGGCAGCTTGGTTATCACAGAATAACTCAGTTGGAGTCTTTTGTGAGTATCCAATCTCATCAAAGAATGTTCGGAGCCAAGCCAAGTGCTGTCCGGCATTGCTGAGGCCAATGTACTCCAACTCTGTGGTAGAGAGGACTACCATACTTTGTTGTTTGCTGGACCAAGAGATGGCTCCACGATTGCTGATAAATATGAATCTGGAGGTGGAGCGGGAGTTGTCTGGGTCCTGCGACCAACCAGCATTGGAGTATCCATGGAAGTCCATGTTCGTGGAGAGCTCTGTTCCCTCAAAATGGAGCTCCATGTCCTTGGTGGCTTGAACGTATCGGAGTACACGTTTGGCTGCTTCCCAGTGCACGAACTTGGGTTTTGTACTGAATCGACCAAGTGCTCCCACTGCATATGCAAGGTCTGGACCTGTTCCAAGCATGAGGTACATCAGTGACCCTATAACAGTAAGGTATGAGACTTGTTTCCCATCAATGATCATCTCCAGAACAATTCAGTCATCTGTTGGGTCAGTTGCAGAGAGTTGGGAGCTATGTGCCATGGGAGTTCATACTGGTTTGCAAGTGGACATACCAGTTCTCTCTAGAATGGTGCAACAGTATTGCGATTGCAACAAGAAGATGGTCCGAAGTTTGCAATTCCACTTGATCTCAATTCCGAGTATGTACTTTGCCTCTCCAAGGTCATGCATTTTGAAAGCAGTGGAGAGTTTTGACTTGACGGAGTCCATGAACTTTTAGGTTGTAGCAGCTAGGAGTAGGTCATCAATATAAACAACTAGGAAGCAGACTTGACCATCTTTCCAGAGCACGTAGAGGCATGTTTCAGCATCCAGGCAGATAAAACCAAGTGCTCCAAGTTTTTGGTCTAGAGCTTTGTTCCAGGTCCGACCAGCTTGTTTAAGTCCGTACAAGGAGCATCGGAGTTTCCAGCAATACCCGGGTTGGATGGAAACACCTTCCAGAGGTGACATGTATAGGTCTTCCTCCAGTTCTCCATTGAGGTAAGCTGTAGATACATCCATTTGGTCCAACTCCAGATCGTACTTGGCAGCTAGGGCAATTAAAGTCCAGATGGAGTCAAGGTTAGCCACTGGAGCAAAGACTTCCTGATAGTCCACTCCTTCCTTCTGTGTGAAGCCACATGCAACTATCCAGACCTTGTATCGTTCCACATTTCCTTTTTCATCTCGCTTTATTCAGAAGACTGGCTTTGAAGTGATTGGAGTTACACCCTCTGGAATGAGCATGGTTTCATAGATGTGATTGGAGTTGAGGCTCTGGAGCTCCTGTTCCACAGCAGACTTCCACAGTTCGCTGTCTGCTCCGGAATAGGCTTCCTTAAGTTTTCTTGGAAGTGACTCTTCAGAGGATGATTTTGCAGACCCAGCAAAGATAAAGTCCTCAATTGAGGCTGTGAATGCTCCAGGGAGTTCTGGATCACTGTCAGGGGGCTCCAGAGTTTGCTCCAGTGGCTGTGCATGTGAGTTCTCTCTTTGGAGTTCTTGCCTTGCAGCTTCTTCCTCAAGAGTGCGGTTATACTCCTTGTTCTTATTTGCTGCCTGTCGTTGTCTGTGGCTCCGTCATACAGGTGGTGGTACTGGAGCAGGAGCAGGAACAGGGGCCGGAGCTGGAGCTGGAGCTAGAGCAGGAGCAGGAGCAGGAAGTGGGACTGGAGCGGGGGCAGGAGGTTCATTGAGTTGGAGTTGATCTAGGCATTCAGCCAGCTCCTCAATGCCTGGACTGGCAGGGCGGTCCAGAACATTTTCTGGAGGCATGGGAATGTCTCCCACTGGTCTGGGATTGGGTGGATGTGGATGATCATTGTCATCATGATTTTGCTCTGGCTGGCAGAGATGCTCCGGAATTAGGCCCTCCCACTGTCCCTCAACAGCATGGGCATTCCATGAAGCATATTCAGCCTTGGAGATGTTTCCAGACTCATCAAAGATAACATGGCGG
>JBBPRF010000386.1:0-26839 GCA_038092875.1 Lanmaoa pseudosensibilis | reverse complement strand
ACAGGTCCTTATATCAGGACAAGGTCCCAGTGCAGCCTGCTGCACTCCTATTTCCATGGGGGCACCACGGCCCGGTTGTATTCCAGTTGCCATGAACTGGGGGCAAGACAGCAGGAAGCGGACAAAGGATAATAAGGCCCATTGGGCTATGGAGGGGGAAGATGGGGGAAGCAGGTAGGCAGGCCTCGTTCAACTGTGAGCCACTCCATTGCTCGGCCTACTTGTCAGCAGGCGTCAGCCAACACGTCATACTCCTCATACAGGAAATGGGGGCAATTGAGAGTTACCCTCTCATAGACGCGGTAGTCAACCACCTTTTTGAGGAGAGAGCACATGTGGTAGTCCTCAATCCCAGCTTCCTTCCTTAGTACCTTGAACCTTTGCAGGAAGAGGTCAATTGGGTGCCCATTTTGACGAAGGGCCTCGAGTTTCCGGAGCGATTCGTGAGTGAGGATGTTGATCCAGAAGTACACCTTAATTTCTTGTTGAAGCAACACCCAGCTAGGCCAGGCTGCCTCTCCTTTAAGCCCTGTTACAACATTCAAGGCATTCCTTATTTCGGTGGTCTCATCGTCAAGGTATCTTTCCAAGGTGATCTGGGCAAATCCCTCAGCTTTCTTCTCGAGACAAGACAGGACAGCAATTGTTTGGAGCTTGTCCGATTTCCACAACTGGGCGTCCACCCACAGTCACATGCGCACCCACCAGATGCAGAACATGTTTCTGTCGCCATCCCATTTCTCAGGGTCAGCGATTTTCTTAGTCACGTTTGCCTTTTCTTTGTTGATGTTTAAGTCAGCAAGGCGCTGGACAAGGTCATCGAGGTTGATAGCCCCTGACATAATGGATTATAGAATGAAGGGAGAAGCGGGGGCAAAGGTATGGGCGAAGATGTTCTAGGCAATGGTGTGAAACAAAAAATGAGAGCACATCGGTGCGCTTTTCTATCCGAGACAGCTTGAAAATCTTCTTTCAGTTGCTTACTGCCTGGTATCTTCCAACCAGACTCTGGGCAACCTACAAACTTGAGACTGCAGAAAGTAATTCTTCGACCAAAGGTAATATCTCCTCCTTCGTCAGCAATTCCAAAGGTGGCCGCAGTGACCTATCATAAAAAACTAAAAAAAGAAAACTAACTACAGAGAAGTTGGGAGTGGAGGAACCAGATATGCCTGGCTATGGTGGGGGGAATACTACCCTCGTCAGATGTGACATTACAGGTGATCACGCAAACCCGCCCCTTGTAGCGTCAAAGGGGATATGAACTGTTAGGCACTCAACAGACAATGGGGGCTTGTGCACTATGCCCGGCAGCAACATTATTCGTATTTATGATGGCGGACGACTGTATATGCAAGCATTTCACCAGGTGCTTTTCCCGCTAGCGTCAAGTGCTAGTACCTCTTGTTCCCTTAGCTCTGGGACCCAAGCGTTGTGTATGACAGTCTAATCCAAGTGTTATGACTCTATCATGAACAACAAAACCACAAGGCTCGGAACTATCTTGCAGCATACACAACTACTGGCACAAGGGATTGTGGAGCTTTCACCCACATTCAACACCAGCCTACAAGGTGGATATACACCAGGCAATGACCAGAGGTGGTAAACAAAGTGGATTAGACTGGGGAATCCAGTTGTATGTGTCTAGCTTATATGTTACAGGATTGCGCACGGACCATGCTGTGCATGAGATAAACTACTAAGTAAAGTAAAATGAAAGAAGCCTACGTGTGAATGACAGCGTGGGATGAGGAACAGAAATGACTGTGAGAATAGATAAGGTGTAAAATAGATGGAGATTAAAACCATGAGGCATGTCACATGATTAGGTCTAGACCATGGTCATGTGATTGTTTCTCATGATCATGTGCACTAGTCACGTGACTGGTAAAAGCGAAATGATAAGTCCAAAAAAAGTTTGAAAATATTCATATTATAACATGCACCAATCTTGGTCTATTCGAGCCGACTGTCGTGTTCTTTGGCTTGATGAATTCCCCTTCCACCTTCCAGAATCTGATGAATGATATTTTCCATGACCTTATCCTTGAAGGAAAGGTACTTGTCTACCTCAACGACATTCTCATCTTCACCAAAACCCTTGAAGAACATCGTCAGATCACCTTCCATGTCCTTCAGATCCTGCATCAAAACCAACTCTATCTCAAGCCCGAGAAGTGCAACTTTGAGAAAACAACAATCGAGTATCTTGGCCTCGTCATCTTGGAGGGGGAGATATGCATGGACCCTATTAAAGTCCAAGACATCACACAATGGCCTACCCCGACATGCAAACATAATGTGCAGTCCTTCTTAGGATTTGTCAATTTCTATCGTTGGTTTATTCGCGGATTCGGAACCATTGCCAAACCTCTCAACTCCCTCACTGGCAATGCACCATGGATCTGGGGTGATGAACAACAATATGCATTTGATGCTCTCAAGCATTCTGTCACTTCAGCCCCTGGGCTTGCTATCCCCACTGATTCAGATCCCTATCGCGTTGAAGCTGACAGTTCAGGGCATGCCCTTGGCACCGTCCTCTCTCAGTTTCAGCAAGGTACTTGGCGTCCTATTGCCTTTTTGTCTAAGTCTCTCTCAGAAATGGAACGTAACTATGAAATTTACGACCGTGAACTCCTTGCCATCATGACTGCTTTGTCTGAATGGCGTCATCACCTCATGGGCTCATCGACCGAGTTTGAGATTTGGACAGATCACCAAAACTTGGCATATTTTCGCCAACCCCAGAAGCTCAATTGTCAACAGGCTCGTTGGGTCTCCAAACTCGCCAATTACCACTTCTCCTTGCACCACCAGCCGGGCCGTGTACATGTCAAGGCCGACCTTCTGTCGCGACGACCAGACCATGACCGGGGGGAGGGAGACAATGAAAACATTGTCCTCCTGAAACCCGAGCTCTTCCAGCATACATGTTGTCATATGGAACTGGTTCTGGAAGATCTAAATTTCCTCGACAGAATCCAACGACGAGCAGCTAACCGAGATCAAGTGGTGCAACGAAACCTTGATGCTAAGATTGTGGGTTGGGAGGAACATGATGGAGTTGTTGTTTGGAATGATCGAGTATATGTTCCAATTGACAAGAAGCTGAGAGAAGAAGTCATTCGAGAGCATCACGACTCCTGCCTAGCAGGACATCCTGGTCAGTATAAGACACACGAGCTGATTACTAGGAACTATTGGTGGCCTCGTATCCTCCATGACGTGCATAAGTACGTGGCTGGGTGTGAGACCTGCCAACGAACCAAAGCCCGTCGCTCCCCCCTTGCTGCCCCTCTTCATCCTCATGAAGTTCCGTCATCACCATGGGAACAAATCTCTATTGACCTTATCGGTCCATTGCCGGAGTCCCAAGGTCATAACGCCATACTCGTTGTCGTCGACCGTTTCTCGAAAATGGTCAGGATTATCCCCTCCCCCCTGGAAATCACATCCTCTGGAGTTGCTCGAGTTCTTCGTGACCATGTCTTTCGTCATCATGGACTTCCCCATAAGGTTATCAGTGACCGTGGATCAAACTTCGTCTCAGCCTTTATGCGGGAACTCTATTCCCAACTCGGGATCATCAGTAATGCTAGTACCGCCTATCACCCGCAGACCGACGGTCAAACCGAACGGCTCAATCAAGAAATTGAGCACTATCTTCGCATTTTCACAAATCACCACCAGTTGGACTGGGCGGAGTGGCTGTCTCTAGCTGAGTTCTCATACAACGACAAGGTTCACTCATCGACCGGACACTCCCCTTTTTATCTCAACTATGGACAACATCCATGGAAGGGGCAGACACAAAGGAGGGAAGGTCGAGTTGAAGCAGCTCATGACTTTGCTGATCGAATGGAGAAAACTCGTTCCAAGGCTGAGGCTGCATTGAAAAAGGCAGCAGACGACATGAAACGCGCATATGACCGAAAACGCCTACCCTCACCAAACTTCCAAGTTGGCGATCGCGTACGGTTGGAGGCCACTCACATCACCTCTGACCGGCCAACGAAGAAGTTGGACGATAAGCGGTACGGCCCCTTCATCATCCTTAGCAAACACGGAGAGAGCGCGTTTAAGCTTCACCTCCCGGCAACATGGAAGTCCATTTATCCCATCTTTAACGAATGTGTTCTCACGCCATATACTCCCCCTTCCTTCCCATCCCAAAAAAAACCCCCGCCACCACCCCCTGACCTTATTGAGGGTTTTGAAGAGCAGGAAATTGAGGAAATCCTCGACTCCCGCCTTCGTCGTAATCATCTCGAGTACCTAATCCACTGGAAGGGTTTCCCTCGGGAGGAGAGGGAGTGGAAAAGGGCGTCCGAGTTGACTCATGCTCGCGAGGCCATCACTGACTTCCATCGCGCCCATCCCGCCAAACCACGGCCCACTCCTACCATGCAGCTCCGCTTTCGCCCTATCGAAAATCTCACTCAACCCAATCCCACGCCTCACTGGTTGTACAATTGGGAGGATGGTACTTTCGAACGGGACGAAAAACGACACCACTTCTCCTCCTCCTCGGAACCGGAATTTCGCTTGATGCTCCCGACGACTAACAGGATCGCGAGGCGCGATCCTTGAAGGGGGGGTAATGTTATGGATTTAGCCCCTGCGGCCCGTGCACCCCATTATGTCCTGAGTCTTGCTTTGTAATCCTAGGTATATCGTAGCCGCCCCTGTATCATTCCCCTTTCTCCCCAGATTCGTGCTTCTCTCTTCTAGGTACAGCGTTTCCGTCTCGTCAACCTGTGGTACTTAGTCTCTCTCTTCTAGTATTCAACGTGCTCTTGTCGAAGTCGCACTGCGGGTTCTAGTGATCCTGACAGTTTCCCGCCTTCGGCCACGGCAGGTTTCCACAGTTCTAGCAATGTCGAAGGCATGGAAGTGGGAAATGAGAGATACCAAGACAAGTGGTATTTACTAGCATGAGATAAGAGTGAACCCAGGATACCAACTGGTTTCAGGGGCTTATGAGCTAGGTCGCGCGAGAGTCAACCCAGAAGTTAAGCCTAGAGATGCTGCTCGGTGGATTGTACCGTTTCCTTCCTCTCCCTCAAGATCCTTATGCTCCACCTGGCTCGGATCCGGTTCAAACCACCAGAAGTCGCTCCGGTCTCGAGCAGTCCAGATGCACCATGCAACCAAGAGGGCTACCATGAGCATGAAAGCTCCTGCACATGCCCGCCAAGTCATATCGTCTGGATAACACCACTGGATGGCAAAAGCTGAAAAGAAAAGAACCATGCTAGAAAATCATGGTCAGGGAAACTGATCACCCACACCATCCAGGACACTCACCCCCACATGAGGAAAGCATGCGGTAAGCTGTAAACGATGGCGAGAGTCTCGAGACCATGCCTTTCGTGCCGTAATTCATGCAGGAATGTGGCCTGTTCGAATCAGAGATCTCACACACGTTAGTGAAATACGATGTACTCACAGCTTCAAACGGGGTATTCCTCGCCTCTGTGCGGCTATGCCCCATGAAGACCAAACCAAGGATGATGCTTGCCATGCTTGCTACTAGTGACATATAACTAAAGAATTGCTGAGGTGAAGTCCCTGTTCCCGACTGTTTGGGAAGAAAGGCAACGTTGGCGTTCAGAAGCACGGTCGCCTGGAAGTTGCATAGTTATTTTTTTCAGGAATCGCATATTTGGACTGCATACCAGTACACTGGTTTCTTGCAGTTGTGAGGTCAGCTTGTTGACGAACATGTTCCATTTTTCTTTGCTCACGATATCGTCGACAGAGATTCTGTGTAACAGCCGCACGTTGTTCACGGGTACCATGAATAGCAGGGGTGCGAAGGCCGTCATGAGTAGTGAAGGGTGGTATCTCCATCCGTGGATCGATTGGTCAAAGTTAAGGCGCGCACATTCTTCCCCGTAAAAGTTGAGAAAGTAGTCGTAATCTGCAAGTCTGAACAGGGAACTTCGGGGAGCACGATGGAGACGTACAGAATATGTGCATGGTTCGCCCTAAAAGCGTTAGTAATCATTCGGTGAACCAGTGAATGATGCTCAATTCACCTATAATGGTCGCGCAGTGTCCACGCTTTTCTGTCCTTTCGGCTGAGCAAATTGCAGGAGGTGAGTAGGCGTATGTCACCGAACATATAACCTACGATCAATTCGGTCAATGAGAGATAGGTGATTTTTTAGCTCTTCAGTATTGAGAGGGCATAGTGACCTATTTGACGTTATGTGACCTGTAGTTCTACTATTAAAGGTATTTATAATAGTGCGTTAGCAGGCGAAGCACTCACCACATGTAGTACGAAGAATCATATCCACTGCCTCATCTTTCAACTCTTGGGTGACCTGACAGAAGTCTGGGTAGAGATCCCAGTGCTTCCTGAAGTTGCATTATGCCATTAACGCATCGTATGCAATTAACTAGATGATGCTGTGTCAAACTCGTGAATACTTTGCAACACACGACTTACATATGCGACACACCAGTATTGTGCTTGAATAGCCAGCCCTAAGCATTCAAATCGTTTGGTGAGCCGAACAGGACCAACAGCCTGGAGCTTACCTTTGTGGGGAAGCGAGAGAATACCCCTACAATCCTTGAAGATCTCATACCCATCCCATTCATCCAGCCAGAAGAGACTCCTGGTTCGTGAGTTCACGAAATAATAACAACACATCACACCTTGCTCGTCTAGCTTGGGTTCCAAAACCAGCTGAACTTCGTCGACTTTCGGGAATTCGGAGAGGCTTCGGTTCTCGATCTCGGTTTCCAGCTCCGAGAACAAGAAGGTTCTGAAGTACTCGATGTCCTCGTGGATATCTCTGTCGCATATGTTCACTTCGGTAAATGTTTTCTATGAATTCATACTTGAGATAGAATAATAACAATATCAGATATCAGATTTACTAACCGACTCGCTATGCACGAAGTATAGAGCACCTGCTGGATGCCGGCAAGCGGTCCATCCTTCCGGGACGCCTTCTCTGGAAACGGAACTTAAATGCGAAATCCACTTCTGATGCGATAATGAACGAACGGCGTCTCGGGGTACTGGAACAACATCGCTTCAATCTTGTAATCGTATCCGGATGGACATCTGGGGTGTCGTGTGAACTCTGATCCGTCAAACATTCCAAGCATCCTACCTGGTCTTGCGATTAACATATCGGAGTACACCGTTGACTGACATTGGGAAGAAACGATTTGCAACGTGGGTCGGCTCCCCAGGCCGATTTGGGTCATCGGCACTTGGTGGGGCAATAATGTTCGGTGGTGCAATAATGTTGTCTGCGGCGGCAGAACCACCTGGTTCAACCCTTCTCACAGTGGGGGAAGACGAAGAACCGAAGACGGGTGCACCTTGGGTGGAAGCTGGGGTTCGAACACGAGCAGGTGGGCCATGGTGCTCTCGATATGAGGCTCGCCCGATCGAATTTTGAGAGTTCCAAGATCTCTGCGAGACGGACCGTTCGGAAGAAGATTTCAGTGACACTGGAGTTCTGCTCCGGGGTGTTTCCGACTTATTTGTATCGAAATGGATCTGGACTCTGTGCGGCGATGTTTCGACCCCAGAATCTCCGGACGACGTCTCCGCTCCAAAGCCAATCATTCGACGAAGCGAACTGGGAGGGTGGGATGGATGCGTAATAATATCCGAGTTCGGTGTGTGATTGCCATGACGAGTGTGGATAGTAGTACTGGAACTCGACCGAATGACAGAGTCGTTCACAGCTTGTGATGTGTCATGATTGATCGAACTGGGTTCATCGTGAAGTGATGTCTGACTACCAGTCATCCATGGGATATAGTCTCGCGAGTAGCGCCTTGCTGGAGCAGGTGAATATGGTATAAGGTGACCAGATGGGCTTCTTGCATTAGTGTAAGGCGAGTCCACGGGAGAAGGTCGACCACGTTCGTGAGCATTAGAAGATCCATGTAAGGGAACATTCATGGCGCAAATGACGCCATTGTCCGGAGTGGCTGATGAAGTAGGTGGTCCTCGACGCTGGTGGAGGGTTGGTCTACGTAAGTGTGTGTGTGTCCATCGGCGAAAGGAAGCGAGGAATGCAACTACACGACTTATCAGCCGATAAGGTGAGAACCCGCGGAAGATGGATGCTGGCAGTTTTACCAAGCGGTTCAGCAATTGAGTCAAGAATTGTCTCGGTGTCGACTCTGACATCGGAAAATGAACTTGAACGACTTCCCACTGAGTCCCAGCCAGTGGATCAGTAGGCTAAAGGACAATCTGGCTGTCTCACACGTTCATTTTATTTCCCGCATCCTGTGTATCTGGAAGGTCCTCGATGTTGCGATCCCACGGCATGCATGTTCAAGCGCTAAGCTTCGACTGATCACATCACGATCACATTGAACAAACATGGTCACTCCGCTTGGCTGACCTACGAAAATTGTGCGTCACTTCAAGTCCAACGGCCGACGGTGATAGGTTGGATCATGGATATGATTGTGATGAAACCCACCTCTACTGGGGGTGATCTAAACCTACCACAACATCACGCATTCGAGTCTCAAGGTGTGCTTGTTGGATATTGAACCTCCCTGTCCTGAACCGTGGGAAACGCAAACTACTCCATTCGTCAGCTGAGGCCCCAATATTACCAATGCTAATTAAGTGCTCGACGGTGGGTTGATATTGTTGTCAATGCCTAGCATACTACAAAACGCAACAGTCTGTGGATTGGTATACCACGGTGCTGCAACAATGTCAAGACGTATGATGCATTGACTTTCGCTATTTGTGAACTTACGTTGCTGAAACTTTGCGTTCCCTTCACTCCCAGGGCCTGAGGCAGTCTGAACGAATACTTGATGGTTATCGACAGAGAGAGGCGATTTACCCCCGCCATTCATGGCCTTGCGAACAATATTCTCCTCAACCCATTCCAGTTCTGCGGAAACTCGAGCTCGGGCTGTGGGCTCGTCCGGATAAGTTGCTTGCTGACGAGTCGTACTGAAATACTGATGGAAGGCTCGCGTGATAGCCAACCACTCTGGGTCATAAGTGAGGAGTGGGCTCGTTTGCTCTGTAAGTACACTTGTGGAATGTGGGACCTGTATCTCAACAATCTAGGCTGATGCGTTAGTCACCGCAGGCTAGACGACCACAAAGAATACCTCCAGAAAGTCTCTGCGCGGGAGACACTTGTCTAGAGCTATGAACTTCGTCTCGGATTGTGGGATGACGGGTCTAGATACTGGTTCGGCAAGCTCTTCGTCATTGACCAGTGTTATCTCATCAGGGTTCTGGAAGGTTGTGGGCCGCACCTCGCACATCAAGGCTGCTTCTGTCGTGGTGTTGCTTTCATCAGCGTCTTCGTCAGAAATGACAATTTCTTCAGGGTTCGCTAAAGTTACAGGTGGGTTACCCTCGCCTGGACCCTGTGCACCACCCCCATGTTTCACGACTGCCTCGAAACGGACGTGCAAATGAGCAGAGAACCACCAGTCAGGGCGAAGGGTCTGAAGCAACCCCATAAGAGGAGGCGACCCGAGGTTTCCAGAATTGACATCCTGTCTAAAAAAGGGCTTTCTGCGCAATAACCCTTGAGTGTCCCCGTACTGTTCAATTGATTGGGGCCAGTCGTGCGAGAGAAAGATGTCTGGCTTGCACAGCTTTTGAAGTTATTTTAACAAAAGCTCGCAAGGAAGGGAAAGGTATTCACAAGAGACAGGCGACGGATATTATACTCCCTGACATGGTATATACTACGCATCGAACCATGATCGTATGGCACGCGCTCGTGATGACCTATTCGAAGTGAGCATCGATGCACGAGATGTTAAGTTTACAAACCTTGATGAAAATCATGATTTTTAAAGATCCCTGAAGCACCTGCAATCCGGACACCGTTCACTTGGATGCAACCCGCATGGCCGAGAAAGTATATATTCGGCGCCAGCCAGCCTCCGTGATACCTGTTAACATGTAGGTTTGCTGCTCGGATTTATTTAGCTAGCTCACAGTTCCCAGAAGTAATTGGACGCCTCGTGGTTGCCACCGATGACGATCGTCAATACTGGTGCAACCTTTTCACCAATGTAGTATCTGGAAATGTTGATGCGTCACCATTGCGACCCGCCAAGCCAGTGGACAACAAGCTCAATACTTACTTGTAGAAGTCACCAAGTTGCCGATACTTTTGGGGCACAGCCATGCATTGCAAATCGCGATGATTTCGGACAGCTTGGAAGTCACCGCAGATAAGGAGCAGCTCAACCTTGTAGTTATTCTTGTCTTGTAACGACTTGATTTGCTGGTAGATAGCATCAAGTGCACCGTGACAACAGCCTTCGACAGCAACCTGCCAGTATTTTCAGCACGCAGAAGCACGCTAAGAGCATAGGTTGACCTTCATGATTGGTATTACTAGTAACCACTGGCAAGTGGAACTGCGTAGCAGTATATTTACGTCAGCGCTGGTTATGGACGGCACAAAACTCAGACAAACACACGAGAATATTTTTCTTGATGTTCTTCGTTGTCGTAACGGAATTGACAGTCGTTCCTGCGAGTGAATACTGTACCGTTTTTCTTGATGGGCCGTGGCGAGCACAGGATTTCTCCAAACAGCCGAAAAATGATGCGCAACTTGAATAAAGTACGGCCCACATGTAGTTGGCGTGGACCCGCCCGCCACCACAACTCACACGCGGTCACTCGACACCGCTCTCAAGTAGTCAAGACATGGCTCTGGACTGATCAGCGCTAAAAAAACATTCCTCCTAACGTGGCCTTTGCAACATGCAGCTCAAGTTATCATCAAGATCATCTCCAAGGTGGCGGCACAAATACGACCAGGACCCAGCTACAATATGCTCCGTCGTCAACTACAGGTTGCAGAACATTAGTCCTCGTCTTGCGTCGAGCTTGGGTATGTTTTTCTTTCCACTCCGAGTGCAATCCCCCCAGTGTTGAATCCCCCTCTATATAGCTGTTAATGCGATCATCAGTGCAATCCGAAAGCGCCAAGTTGTCCACAGGTTATACCTCGGGGCCAGCTCTCTAGGCGATGCGGGTTGCGTCCGATTGTTTGAATTCCTGACCTCGCCAGCTGGTCTTCATTGCCGAGAGGGTCTCACCGAACTCTTTCTTACGAAAAATGAAATTAGTGCTCAAGGCCTACTTGCCGTGGCGGCTTTCCTGAGAGGTAATACGGTCCTGAGAGAACTATGTCTTTCTGGCGTAAGTGCCCACCAGCTTATGTCCTTTCTGACTCACCCATGTACATGCACGCTAGAACCCTCTGACCACTGATCCAGATGTTATCGCCGAGTTTGCGAGTGCACTGAATTCATCCCATTTATGCACGTTGCAAATACTCCATAGCAGCTCCTTAGGCGACTCATTCACCCAAGTCTTCCTACCTCAACTCACCTCACCCTATCTTCGAGAGCTGGATCTCTCCGCCATCAACATGACTCGAGCCATCGTGCCAACTCTCGCCGACTACGTGAGATCAGCTCGCTGCCGTCTAGAACGTTTGCAGTGCAACGCAAACAGCCTGACCCTGAGCGGGGCACGCAGGATCGTCAGTGCAATCGAAGATAACACCTCTTTACGGAGCGTCAGACTGGACGACCTGCACATAGACGACCAGGCTGCTGCTGCCGCCGCCGAGGATAGAACCAATGGATGGCAAGGGTGCAATCGAGCCCTGTCCGCTGTCCTTCAGCGCAACTCGGTACATATGGCGCGGGTCAAGGACGAATCGCTCGCACTTCTCCGTTATTCGCGTGCCCTCTTCTTGCGCTCGGGAATGGCTGGAGTGACAAATGGTGTCCATACATTTGCCTCCTTATCCCGACGCAGCAGGAATTCGCAGTCATTCGACGCACCCTCTCCATTTTTCGACTTACCAGCCGAACTGCAACAAGAGATCATCTCGTATCTTGCCCCCTCACTTTCACACCAGCAACGTATGCGAATCGTCTACTTTGCAGCTGACGTCACCACTTTACTCCATTCTGATCGTCGATCTAATGCAATTCGTGGTCGGACGAAACAGCTGGAGGCTCTTGTAAAAACTGGGCTCGGTAGACGATCAGCTTCCCAGCAGAGACATCCATTTGAAGGGACATGGAGACCACCTATGTGGTGGGAATGTTATTGCTCCACTGATATTCAGTCGTCCTGCCGATGCCTGCGTAGGTGGAAAAAGGAAATGAGAGATATATGGCTGACTCGGGTAACTTGCAATGCCTATGAACATGGTCCTTGAAACTCGACACCGCCACAATCACAATTTACAACGGACGCCATTCCATCACCAATACATATGCGTCCAGGGTTCTTTTCTATCGGACAATATCCGGTGTAGTGTCGATAGCATATGGTCTATCGGACTGCCTGTTTAACTTGTACACACTCTTGCTACAGATCATCTACTCCAAGAATCGAGCTTCATGAAATCCCTTGTGTAGTGAATTATTCGTGAGAGCTGGTCTGCGCAACATTATTTTTGCAGGTGCTGTGAATCCTGTGTTATGTGGCCGGAGGACGAACACCGCCCCCAGCCCCCGTAGCCGTTAAAATGGATTTGGACCACTCGGCGCCCCACTTTTTCTCCACCAAGTCTCCGTTGATTCCCTCTGATCTTATCTGCCCCCTTGTCGAATTAACGCCATTCATAGAACTGCTCCGTCCTATGGCACAAATCCATCCCGATGGCCTGGTTAGCGGCAAGAAGAAGGGTTTTTTGATTGCCGTTGAGGACAACAGCGTGCAAGGTTTCCCTAAACTCTATCACGCGCAGCGTGACGCCAAAGAGTTAAGACAGCTTTTAATAGGTACTTATCTTCAAGTGTTTGTCTACTTCTGCTTCATGCTGGCTGATCGATACGTGTAGAAGTCTTTGGATACTCAGAGGACGACATCGTATTAATGATGGACCATAAGTCAATCCCGAGGGTGCTTTGGCCCACCAGAAGCAACATAGTGAGCTTCCGGTATTCATACGAGTTGGTGCCAGTGGATTTACCGACTGTTCTATCAAAGAGAAAACAAGTACAGCTCTTCGTGCAAGGCGTTTCCGCTGGAGATCATCTCTTCTTCTACTGTCAGAAAAATTTCTGGCTAGCTGTTTCTCCTGCATTCTGATGTACAACCATTCGACAGACTCCGGTCATGGCCGTCAGGTACCCTGCGATCATCACACCGAATCGGATGGGTTGGATGAGGGTGAGTTTTCCTAATGCGGTACATCACGCCAACCATTCGTGACATGAATCAGAGATATACACCTGTAACGGGAAAGAGATCATGGATAATGTGATTGTTCCTGTGCAGTGTCCTTTTATGAAAACGGCTGATTAGTCCCTTAGGATCTTAAGAAATGGCTGGTTGATCCACTCCCACGTGGTTGCAAATTATTTGTCAGTTGTTTTACTACTGTCCTCAAAGTCATGCCAACGGACACCTGCAGGCGTTGTGGGATTCATGCCATTCTCAAACAATACTTGGTGGGTTGCTCACTTTCGGGTAGTACTCTCTTTGATGATTGCTTTTCTGACAGACCTTGACCACTACACTTGCAACGAACCCGGAGATGGGCAATGTGTGCGACAATGTCGCGAATCTAGTCCTCGGTCAACGTTTTGGCGAGGTTCGTGGGATTACAGTTCTAGCCTGCAATGACTAACACCATTACCCAGTTCTTCCGAAACGCTTTCGTATGTTTCCCTTCAGGCCTGTGTCATCTCGTTTGCATTCAGATGTTATTTCAGGGAGGAAGGGTATCCCTCCGATCCCAAGGAGTGCATTCACCACTGCGCCTCATGAGCTTCGAGGACGACCGATATCTCGGGCTTCCGTATCCATCACCGCAGTCTCTGCGGGAAGCTCGCCGCCTTTGTCTAAATGGATCCCATTCTCCGTGGAGAATATCCAACGTGTCCTTTCCCCTCCATCTTGGTTCAAATGCAATGGAAACTGCCCCTTGCCGACAGAAGGCGACACGAAATTTGCTCATGTGGTGAGTAATGACCCTTGTACACTGATTTGGCTCACTGTAGACTACAGATATCTCTGTCTGCTTGCAAGGATAACGAGTCAGCTTTTGACGATTATTACAACGGAACGGTCACAAAGGTACGTTACAACTTTGACTGCGGAGGAGGACTACTATGACTGACCTCGGCAAAGTTTTTCATTGATCAACTGAGTAAGCTACCAAGCACTCATGCTGTCACATTATGTCCTTACCCTTCACAGGGGCAAAACCCAAGTCGACATTGGGGGAATTGCTGTTGGCCATTAGGTTCGTTCCCGAGTATATTGTTGGTGAACACACTTTCACGGATATATTGGATTAGGCAACGCGTCGACAAGACCACTGCGGCTCGCCAGGCATGGGATGCGGAGACCAGGGTCATTTCTCGGCAAACTACATTTGCCAGCGGTTCAAGAATCCAGCTCAATACCGAGTGGACTCCTCGGGCTATTCGCCGGAACACCGAGGTTAATGTCGGTACTCTGGAGAAATTCTTACAGTTCGCACCATCACGTATTCAAGAGGAAGACGAGAACGAATATTCTCAGAAACCATGTGTAAGTTTATAGTGTGTCATTGTGCTGGATGCTAATCGTCATTTCTCACTTTTGGGTAGTACTCTAGCCATTATCGATTAGTAAGTGTTGTAACTTATCGTTGTGTTTCAGGTCCCGCTGATCATTCTTGTATGTACACACTTAGAACCTCGACGAACTTGTTGATATCTGATTTTCATTCTCTCTCCGTCGTCAAGGTTTTCAATTGTTTTCGGGAATGCATAGTTTTCAATACGTACATCTCCACCATGCAACAATTATCCATCAATACCCCCACCTCGCTGTCGCACCTTTCGTCTCTATACCCGCTCTTGCATGCTACCATTTCTTTATTCTTATAATATAATGGGATCAGTGCCCCTTTTGTCGCAAAAAGAACCACCTCGCGCCTTCATTGCGGTGTACTGTTGCCACGCAGCTTCTCAACACGTACTTGACTCGCCACTGCTCCCCCCTGGCCCTCAGTGCTGGTTTTCCATTGGAACACTCAGAGTGATTTCAACATCGGAGTTCGGAGGTCGGGCAGTGTGACTGCATCGCAAACACGTCAATTCAATACTGCTACAAAGGGACTAGTTCAACGCTAGTAAATGTTCCAGTGGAATTTCGAAACTCCAAGTGGAAAACTGTCACCTGCCACCAGCGCGAGCTGTGCCAACACGTTTGCTGGCGAGTCGGCCACTGCCTTGGGTACGGCAGCCGGCCTGTTCCTGTGAAACCAGTGGCTCACCCGTCGTGTTGATGCACAATTCAAGACGGAAAATTGTCGCATCTGGAGGTAATGTTGGGTTTGCGACAGAGAAACTTGAATCGGGGTGCAGGTAGGTGGATTGCCAGCCAGTCCCTTTCTGATCATGATAATAGTCGGATCTTCCGTCATCGTTTACTTGAATAATCCGAGCAGGGACTATCGCGCAGAGGTAAGTCCATTCATGAACTCTCGTGCCTACCTCCAATGGCAAGCATTACAACGGAATTGTTTTGTTGCCGGTCCGGACTCCCACATTCAAGTTGTTGCTTCTTTCTCCTCCTAGGCTAAACCACTTTTGTCACAGAGTCTGTTTGGACTAACTTGGACCAGCAGTACAGCGCTGAGTCCAAGTGTCAAAAGAACATTCACATACAACGAATTCTAGAATTTCTAGCGGTTCGGAACAGGTATAGCCTCATCGCCCTCTCCCCGCTCAGCCCTGGGGTTGCGGCTGATTCAATCTTTGAACGTCAAAAATGCTTCCACCCAGAAACATCTCGGCTTTCCGCCACCACCCCGGCCGGGCCCATCCGACGACTGAACAAATTAGGATCGCTTCTGTCCGTTGACCATACTGCACAGTGTTTCTCTGGTGTATTTCGCCGCCGGATTGGTAGATGCGAGATGGAGCTACCTGTACGGCATCTGGCTAGCCACGATGATTGTGACGCAAATTCGTTACCCCCTCGGGCTTGTCCTCCAGTCGAATCACTTTCTTTGGCAGACAATTCGCTAGAAACGGCATGGCACGGGCAGCTTGGCAGCTCCGATCGCACATTTCTTCCACCTTATGGGGGGATTTCGCACTCTTTTCAAGTAGTTCTTCATTGTCTGTGCTCTGAGCTGTGTATGCACCTGTGCATCGCGGCGTGTTTTTGTTGACATATGTCAGGCTGTGATCCTGTGATGCTTGGAGCATAAATTCTCGTGGAGATGGGGGAGCGCATTTCACATTATCCTTCGGACAATCTCGACCCGTACCCGGGACCGGACTCACACATACAGTATCGCGCGCGCATTCCTTCCATAGATGACCGTCCCCTCCAAACTTTCAGGAAAGAGAGCTCTTCTCATCGCTATACGGCACGTCGAGCGCAAAGCTGGATCCAACTTTGGCGACCTACCCGATCTTGAATTCGCTCATCGAGATGTCGAAGAGCTTCGTGATCTCTTGATAGGCATGTGTCATTTAGTCACTTCTGTTCGATCGATCTCATCAATCACAGCTTCTCACGGGTACAAGGCTGGTGATATCATCCTGATGAAAGATGATAGAGAATATCCGGAACACCTCTGGCCTACCCACAGAAGAATTGTGCGTACCTTTTCTTTCCATATGGAGTCTGAGTTCTGAAAAAAAAAAGTAGTTGCACCAAATAGATCAACTGACCAGCGACGCTCCTGAAGATTGTCACTTCTTCTTCTACTGTAAGTTCTGCGTGACGCTTATTTGGGAATAAGATCGTAGAAGCGGGAACCACAGTTTCGGGACACGGCCTAGAAGTTGATGGCCATGATCGCGCGAGTATGAGGGCCCACGGCCGAGATGACGGTCAGTGGAATTATTCTTTGGCTTACTCTCGCTCAAATTTCCTTAGAAATCGTCTGCGCGGATGGAAAGCCCATTCTTGATTATGTGAGAAACTCAATGTCCATGGTATACTTGATCTCATACCTGTCAGATTCTTCATGAGCACCTAATCACACCACTGGAAAGAGTGAAAGGCTCAACACTCTTTGTACGTGCGTTTGATACTAGTCAATCATTCGCTGACGCTGTTTCTAGGCACTCTTCGATTGCTGCCACTCCGAGACTCTATTAGGTATGTGATACGTAAATCACCTTATCACTGCACTGCATTTATGACGTTTTTTCATCGGCAGACTTGCAAAGAGGCAACGGACCAAACAGTTATTCGAGGGTGTGGAAGATTGGTCCTGGTCAGATGTTCAAAGGTCAGTCCCCCCACCCGTTCACTAGACATTACAACTTGAACTTTAACTCCTGAGATCCTGCAGATCTCGCGATTGTCATCGTCAATCTCTGTAAGTCCTCTCTCAGTGCCTACGGAACCGACATATCTAAGGTATCACAGTCAAATTGAGCAAGAAATATCATGTGAAACGTCGCAACTTCCCACCAGCCCCAAGACGAGTCAGTTCTAAACGCAGTCCACCGACGTATAAGACTGAGGAAGTGGGAGAGCTCAGTGTAGTACGTACCTGAGTGTATAGCCTTTCGCGACCCCTTAAACTAACGAATTTTTGCCAGATTTGTTTGTCTCCTTGCAGGGATGGACAGCTTGCACATGACGATTGCGAACGAGAGCTGACGTTCACAAAGGTGGAACGTTTCAAGCATTATCACATTTCCGAACTAATCACAGCTCTCATTTCAAGTGCTTCATGAATGCTATAGCGTCAAAACCCAACATTACATGGGCGGAGCTCCGCGATACACTGAAGTGGGTGGATCTGCGACGATAGTTGCTTATTTGGCGACTGATACAATTCATCAGGGAGCTCATTTCAGACATTCGGACGGCATATGAGGAAGCATACGCACAGAGCTCAAGTCCTGAAAGCGATGAATCCCACGAACCCTGGACGCAAGAACCAAGGGTAAGTGTTCCGAGGTTGAAACCAAGCGTTCTCTTCACTCATTTGGATGTAGTATTCTACTAGTTCCCATACGGTATGTGAACCGTCGATGTATTGCTTCGGATTGATCACCCATTGCTCACTTCGTCTGCAGGACTTGACTAGAACAGTGTCATTTTGATTTTGCGAGAGCCATGTTATTGAGTATTTATGGACGATACGATACCCGCAAGATACCCGTCCTTGAATCGCACGTTTACTTATAACTTTGTATTGCCTGTTCACGATATCTGTTGTAGCCGAAGTTATGTTGATGTTCACACCTTGATCCGTTGTCATGCCAATCTAATCGCCTGGTATACTCAATATCCAAACGTCGTCGCATAACTTGAGGCCCGTGTGTCAGTGGGGCTTCAGCCTTCAGGACCATCTCTTCCTGCTCCACTGACACAGTCTGTCAGACTCAAACTATCCATTCATTCGTCATCACATTCGTTTTTCCCCTCCGAATGACTGCCTGGTCTACCCTGTTCTCTGCAGTCCTTTTCTTGGGCTCTGTGTGTTCACTCCCTACTGCCAGGCAATTTAGTGCAAGCTGTAGTTTGTCTAACGCCAGGCTTCAAGTCCCGGCTCAGCAGACCCAATTGATAGCACCCAATTCCTCCCCCGGCTTCATCGCCCTCGGGGTTGGTACTCAAAATTACACGTGCAATGGAAACACCTCCACATATGCGTGAGTTTTGCTGGACAAACATTCTCTGATCGAGAAATTGACCAGGGTACCAGTCTAACAGGAGCAGTCGCAGAACTTTTTGATATCTCTTGTCTGTATGGAACCCCCGTGCTCGACACGGTTCCCGGGCTTGCATACACCACTTGGGAGGCATCCACCGAACTTGTTACAACTCAGGACGTAATTACTACCCTCGGTCTCGTCCCAAACCCAATCGTGCTCGGTCAGCACATGTACGTTCCCAGCCCCGCAGGAAGTGGGCTTTCTCCAAAGTGGGACTTCACTTCCTCTGGCGGTACCGCTGGTAATCCAAACGCCTACGTCATCGGTGCCAAAGTCGGGGATCTTCCTAGCTCGAACCCGACCGTGAACATCGACAATTTGATGATCAGGGCCATCAAGGGCGATTTGGCAAGTCAGATTTTCAGAGTGCAAAATAACGGGGGACAACCGCCGGCAGAGTGTGACGCTCAGAGCCGGAACATCACTGTCAAATACACCGCGCAGTACTGTAAGTAGTATTTTTTAGATGATGTACTTGTCGATCTGACTTTTTTTTTTCTGAAGGGTTCTTCGGTGGAAACATTACTCAGAATAATATCTGACCTTGCGTATGAGCTATGGGACCTCTGTTCATTAAATCGATATTGTATTTGAACCCTCATTCGAGTGCCACTCGTACTGTAAGAGTGCGTCACTGTCCTGCTAAATATTTCCGGGGCAGCAAAAGGATTTGGGAACCAAGTATGCATGACAAGTTATTGTGTGACTGTCCTCGGCAAGGATACAGAGTGGCGGATTGAAATACCCCGGTGAAGTCTCCTCGCGGGCCTGCTGCAACGCACACTCGGAAGAGCAAGCTGTGGCCATTCCAATGCAATGTCTATATGCTGGGTGGACCAACAGTTATACTACTGAAGCCTAATTTCTTCAGCCAACTTCGTAACCAGCCAACGCCTTCTCCTTCGACCGGATGCGTTGGCACAGGACTTCCATGAAGACTTCGTCTTGCATAAATCACAAATGGCCTATAGTACGTCCCGATTATGCCCCTACAATCACGGTCATGGGTGCATCCATAATCAAGCGGCTAGAAGCTCACCAAAGCATGCCTTGGAGTAAGGGCATCATGACTTGGTCTCGTAAGGTGACATAGGCAATTTTGCTCCAGTCCACTCGGGCTACTTGTTGCGAGGAATTGATCAACGGCGCCACATGAGTGGACGTAGTAAATTCTGTGTCTTCCGTGTCAACCATGGCAGGTTGTTCTCTCCCCTTCTCCTTCACATCTCGTGCAACAGGCTCGATATGGATACAGTCCTGTATACGCTTCAAGTATACTTGTTCGAACCGAAGGTCTGGAATGGGGAGACGTTTCCGTGGGCTATACTCTTCGTGCTCGATGTCGTGAGGATGGAAGGGATAGTCGGGAGGGACATGGACGTAGTCGTGCGAGTCGTGCGGTGAAAGATAGTTGGTCATTGTCAGACCCGTCGTCGGCAGTTCCCGTCTCACACCTGGTCTATCATGTTGCCGTGGCCGTCTGCACTGCTGATCTTGTTGGTGTCCTCGCTGTACTTTCCATTTCATTCCAATAGCCATGTCTTGCTCGATGGTGCGAGATCACAGAGCCAGGAAACCAACACCTCCCGCATACTCCTACTGACCGCACATCCCGACGATGAGTGCCTCTTCTTTGCCCCGACCGTGCTGGCTCTTCGAACGGATCCAACACATCCGGAAATATATTCCTTGACAATGTCCATCGGAAATGCAGACGGCCTTGGGGAAGCGAGGAAAGAAGAGTTGAGCCATAGTCTCGACGTGATGGGTATCGACCAGGACAAACGTTGGGTTGTTGACCATCCGTGAGGCTGTTGACAAACGTACTTTGATCGCCCTCTAAGCAGTGCGTTTTATAGCATGCTCCAAGACAACATCACGCTGCAATGGGACGCCTCTGTCATTGCCGTCGTGATGGCACCATACGTGGTGAAGAACCACATCACCACCGTATGTCCCTCTCTCGGCTTGCCTTGCAGATCTTACAAGTCGATGTCATTTTCTAGATTCTGACCTTTGACTCTCAAGGCATCTCCTCGCATCCAAACCACTATTCATTGCCATTTGGTGCTTGGAGTCTTGCTGATACACTACGGTCAAGGGCACTTGAGACCACCTCTGTCTCTGTGCCCCAAGTCTTCGGGCTCGTCACAGCACCTGTCCTCCCGAAATACGCTGGTGCTCTCGCACCCCTCTCTAGTCGCCTAAGTATCGTATTGGAAAGGATCCTAAATTATTTTACACAAGAGGACAGGAACCAGCGAGCTGTGTTTACATCCGGTTTCAAGGAGTATATGACAGCTATCCGAGCGATGCGAAAGCACGCGTCTCAGCTGGTATGGTTCCGCCATCTCTATGTGATGTTCTCGAGATATATGTGGGTCAACGAATGGGTGGAAATCAAACCAGCCGATGTCCTTCAAAGTAACATATAACGCAGATTGTATTTATGTAGGCCTAGTAAGTAGAGCACGTGTGTTTGCTTGTTTGGTTGGTGTGAGATTTGAGAGTCGTGTATTGTTCGTCGGCCCAAGCACCTCTTGGATTATGGCGCGATTCAGTGCCCTCACCAGCGATAGCAGCGACGACGAGAAAACACCCTACACGTCCCAAGATGCACACAAGCAGCCCCCTGGTTCGCCAACCAAGTCAGTGGACATGGACCAGGACTCCCCAAGCTCTGGTTCGGAAGAGGAAGAGGACATAGAAGTGGATGACGAGGACGAGGAAGAGGACGAATCAGAAGATACGTCCGACATGGACGAGGACGACTTCGTTGCCGAAAAGCTCGCCCCAACGCGTAACCACGCCCTGGTAGAAGACTCGGACGGCGAAATTCAATACGAGCACACTCGAAGTCGATCCGGGTCCTCGAGTTCGTCAGAGTCCGACTCCGAAGGTGCACGCCGACGAGAATTCACTGTCGCATCATGGGCAGGACGTGCTGGCATGGACGCGCAAAAGATGCACGTCATGCAGACATCATTATTCCGTATGCCCGAGGAGGCGGCGGCCCTTCAGGCCATGAATCATCCCATACGGCCACGTTTCAAGCTATCACCCACTGTGAGCCGCAAGCATAGTCGTGACTCTGTTGGAGATGGTAGGTTTGACTCTCAAGAGGTTCGTGGCTCATTGTCGCACTGCTTTATATCTCACAATGGATTCCAGAGGATTTCGTTCGCTCACGACATTGATCATCCTGTTTATCGGCCATCCCGCAAGTATGCACGCGTCGACATATCAGCCTCGGCTGTAGCTGGGAACGAAGGTGCATTAGCTGATGCAGGTCTTGCATTAGGGCGCTCCTTCCGTGTTGGATGGAGTTCCGGTGGAAATCTAGTTCATTTAGGCCAATTGTGTGGGCCTTCGAGTCAGGTGTAGGTATAGTTTCGTTCATTTGAGACAAACCACTTATTCCGTTGTGTGTAGTCAAACGTCTGCCAACTCCTCGGTTGTCACGAAAACACGCGTTCCATTCTTCTCTGAACCTGCAGAAGACACCAACAATAGACTTTCCCGGTTGCTGCAACACCACCTGTCAAAAACACCCATCGTGAAAGACGAGGACGGGATTCCATTTGCTGATCCATCCTCGGAGCTCTCCTTTTCGTCCTTCACGTCCTTGTATCCCAGAACCGACAATTCGTACGAAGCGTCGCTTTTCCGCCTTGGTCATGCTTTATTTGACAGTATGAATCTTCATCTGGGCCAGGACGTGACAGTCGATGTCCGAAATCGTGTTTCATCCATCCAGCGCAAAGCAGCGCTCTCCGAGTGGCTAGGGGACGTTGTTACCTCACTAGTCGACGCCGACCTTAAAAAACAATCTTCCACCGACTCCGCCGCTCTCATATTCTCCCTTCTTTCCGGATACCAGATCGACAAGGCATGCGATACTGCCATAGATTGCGGATCCGTCAAACTCGCGACACTCATCTCTCAGGCTTCGGGTGACTTTGAATTCAGGGAAGATATCAGGGAACAGCTGCAGCTGTGGCGGGAGCAAAGAATAGATGTTCACGTCAGCGTGAGTATCAGAAAAATATACTCTGTCCTCGCTGGTAGCCTAGACATTCTGGAAGGATCAAAAGCAAGCAGCCTGGAACGATGTCCTGACGTTGATCCGCTTGAGGGGCTGGACTGGAAACGGACGTTTGGGATGTATCTCTGGTATGTGGAGCCTATGGATGCGTCTATAGCGCAAGTGTACAAGTCGTATGACCGCGCCGCGCGGGAATCACCCTCACGTGTTGCGCCTCCACGACCACGTTATCTGGAAAGCGCTCCCTCACAGAAACTTGCGTTTCACATACCATCGCCACCCCCCTCCGACGCTCTATTCTCCCTCATTCGACTGTATGCCGATCCGGCATGCTCGCTTTCTCAAATTCTCTCCCCGCTCTCGTTCGGATCGTCACCAGCTGACTACTCTTTCCCTTGGCATCTATACATCATCTTGTCGCGATGTATGCGTATTCGTGATCTCTCTGATCGTGGCGAGTCGGAACATCTTGAAGAAATGGACGAGGGCGCTTTGGGACGTCGTGAGGGCCACAGTCCAAGTGCCGACTCGTTGGCTAGTTACTACGCGCAACAACTAGAGCAACTTGGCATGCTCCAAGAAGCCATTTTCGTGCTTCTCCACATCGAAGGTTCGGCGGGGTAAGTTCACTTGGACTCGGTCATGTCATTGGTCTAACCTCGTTGTCGGCTAGGCGAGAAAAAGCCATCAGGGACATTCTCCATAGGTCGGCTGATAAGCTGGACGAATGGATGTGTAGCGGTATTTTGGGGAGTCTAAAGATTCCACTCGCGTGGGTCAACGATGCCAAGGTATGTATACTCTTAATATATCTTATCTCCACGGTCTCTCATACGCTGCGCCAGGCGCTCTATACCATCAGCCAAGGCAAAGTCTTTGAGGCCTACGAACTGTACATGGCAGCGGGGCTGTATCAATCCGCACACGACCTCGCGGTGGTCGAACTAGCACCCGAGGCCGTGATCCGCCAAGACTTGGAGCTCTTGACGTCCTTATTCGAGCGGATGGCCAGCCAATCCATCGATGGATGGCATCTCAAGGGCAAGGCACGTCCCTCTCTCTTCTTCCCCTCTCCCGGTGCAACCCTTCTCACTCCTCGTCTATCAGGCTTATCTGGATTACGCCCACGCCATGACACGCCTCCCCGAGCTCCACGCGTCCCTCGTCGACGCCGCCGTGCCCGACGCGGCGGAAGAAACCGAACTCGAGGGCCTCGTACGCGCGATACCGAAATTGATGGGGATCCTTCCGGACGTGCTGTATCTTCAGAGCGATCCGAGACACAAAGTCGCGTTGGCGGAGATGATGTCGGGATTGACGGCAGTGTTGGATCAGGTGAAACCGCTTGCGCTCGTACGTCCTTCCGTTGTTTGCTTGTCCCTTTTTTTGTCTGACGATAATCCTTTTTTTTTCGTCGCGTGTAGGCACAATCACAGGTCCGGCTGACGGGGATGGACGAGGCGACAAAGTTGCGGCATATTCAGACGACGGCGCTCGAACGGTTCATGCGGTCCATTCAGGTGTCGTGACGCTCGTGTGTCTAGCTAGCGTGGATTTGTTATTACCGTTATTTAAATCACATTACACGAGGAAGCAAAAAACAACTTTGATGAGACAGCTCCTCACTGGAGGGTTCCAACATCGAAGGATCTATGTGATGCTGTATTAGATTAGAGCTAAGCGATACACTACTTAGTTGCTAAGCTACAGACACGCAAAAGTATCGATAAGTTATAACTGAAAGTGGGATCTAGATACGGTCTATATATGACTAACAGCATTAGGTAGGTAACATACGTAGGAGAAATCTAGATGGTCTATATTACGAACAGTATTAGCCTGGGTGATATACGTAGCAATCTAATCAACGCTCTTGCCACATTGCAAGAGTGCGGTCGCCAGGATCGCAACATTTATGAGACGAAGCTCGATCGCACGAGGGGTTAGCTCGAGAATGACAGCGTCGTAGCTTCTCGTGACGCGAGCCAACCATTCTGACGAGCCCGGAGCGAACAGCTGGCGAAAGAGGGGAAGAAGGTCAACAACGGACGACATGAATCGAGAAAAAACCAGACGGACATGTAAGAATCGGTCGAGAGGCGCCCAAGAATACTGGACCCCGTTGTGAATCATGGTCCGTGAGCTATATGGGGGGGCGGTCGCGGTCAGTTAGTACAATAGCGCGAACCCCAAGCACGACGAACCGTCTATCCGAGGACAGTCGCAACCACTGCCCGATGGGCTGTTTCGCCGTGATGCCCTGCGCCTCGACCATCGGATGGCTCCGCCACTCGACGAGAGCGATATTGTGCCCCGAGGCGGCTTTGAGCAGCGTGAACGGCTGTCCGAAGCCATCGTCGGTCACGATGCGGTAATAAGTCTCGTTGTTGGGTCCGATGACGGCGCAATCGAGTATGGTGGGATTCAAGGACGTGAATCGGAACGTGACGAGCGTGTGCAGGGGAGGGTTGCCCGAAGACGTTGATCCGGGATAGGGGAGCGCTCCAAATATGGAAGGTGCATGAGAGGGATCATCGTTGGAGACGTTTTGGGCGGAAAAGGGGTCGAGACCGTACATGTTCGGTGTCGTTGAATGGCGTTTGGGTTTTTTGGATGGTCATCCAGCTTTGCATCCTGGACCTTCATATATGGGCGACGAGCTTTGAAGCTATGTTCGCTCCGCCCTTGAGTTGGTCATGGACCATGGTATGATTAACGAACACGTAGTGTGACATTGCGTCAGATCACGCTACGTGCAGCTGCGGTTTGGGAGAGGTGGAGACGAAATCAGCGCAAGTACAATAGGGGACTGCATGTCACCAAGCGACGCATTCTGTAGGGAGGGCAAGAACAATGTAGCTCGCGTGTCTTACTAATCGAGTGCTGTGCGAGCTTGGTCCGCTCGGGCTTCAAGGGGGTGCTACCATGCCACCGGAATGTAAGCTCATGAATGACGTGACTTCCAACTCACTAAATGACACGGCTCGACGGATGTGCCATATAACCGTCGAGGGAGGATAGCCTAATAACAAGACGGATCAAATATTTGCTCCGGTACGCCGACCCGGGTATGAGGATATGAGACATGTGAAACATTGTATGCTAGTGCGACTGCTGTTCGTTTGCTTCGTCAGAAAGGCAGATGCTCAGGGGGAACTTGGTCAGGGTTACAAACACTTATTGAAATTCAATGCCACAACGAAACAGGAATAGGGGAGGGTAATACTAGAACATGAAAACATGCAATGAGGTAAGACATTGATACACTTTCATACACCCATCCGACGTCTGGATGAATTGCAAGTTGGCCGGGACCACGCTACATAGCATACCTAGTTTACAGTAAATGAGATTGAGTTCAAAGTGGAATGGCAAGTACATACTTCCTTGTCCACTCCCTGGCGGTTGCTTCATACCGGGGACGATCTGTCTTGTACAGATGTGCGATGTCGTGCACCAATGGGTCATCCGGATTAGGATCTGTAAGCATTGAGCAGATCGAAAGCAATACTAGAAAAGATATTATTCGAGATATTCGATGCAGGGCGATGAAACCAACCTTTCGAAATGGTCAATGCTGGCGACCATTGGTCTCTGAGGATGTCAAGGCAAATGGAGCCATTTGCATTGATGTTGGGGTGGTAGATCTTTGTCGTAAAGCTGACTTTGGGTGGCTTGAATGGATAGTCTGTGGGGAACGTGATCGAGAGGAAGAAAACACCGCCCGCATATGGTGAATCACCCTAAACCCATGATGAGTGACACGTGACGGCATTTGCAGTATGTAACTACATACCGGGCCCATTATCGTCGCCTGCCACTGGAACATGTTATCGCCTGTAGGACCAGCGCTGCAAGACGAGGGTGGGTCACGTCCGAGGTCAATCAATTCCTGAGACATTGTTAGTTTGTGGTAGCGCCGAAGTGAAGATAACGGGTGAGAGCGAATTCCTACCTTGTTAATGCGCTTAAGGGCCATATCGATGAAAACTGAAAATACTGGGTTCTCTGTGCGAGTAGGGCCACGTGGATCGTGGAGAGATCGAGGATCATCACGCACGATCAATGGCAGGGGAAGGAAGG
>JBBPRF010000385.1:0-26862 GCA_038092875.1 Lanmaoa pseudosensibilis | reverse complement strand
AAGACGCTCCAAGACATCAGCACTATATTGGTGGAGGGTGCCGTTGGTAGTAATGTTTCGTGCAAAGCTCTGTAGCAATTCCAGCTTTGGTATGTTGAAATCGGCTTTGACACCACTTGCTCCCCGACAGGCCTCCACTTCAATGATAGAATGTTTAGTGTTATGAAATTCGCGCAATGCCGCTACCATCTTGGATAGGAAGGAGTCGGTATGGGTGGGGCTCTGAGCCCTGTATATGAACTTGATCAATGAATGAACACAATGGATAAAGAGTGGCGAGGCAGCAGCAGTAGCTTGGGTGATCATAGGTATAAGGGTGCGTTGGATATCATGATGCTTACACCCAGTCATTTGCTTGACATGGGAGACTCCCTTTGAAAAATGATGGACACCAACACAGCGGTGTTGATTCTTGTAGTGCTCGTCCAGTAAGTGGTTACCCACAGCTTCCTTGCACCACTTCAGAGGATGATTGAAGAAGAATTTATGATAGCTATGGAGTAGCTCACCATTCAAAAAGTATGCAGGATCAGCAAACTGCCAATCTCGCCAGAATGGCAGGTGGACGCCCAGCAGGTTTTCGGCCTTTGCTTTCTTTTGGAACGTAGCAATGTCCCATGGATTGACAGCTGCACAAAGCGCCTCAATCTTTGCCAATGTGTCCTTTGTATGGCGTGGACCATGAGAGTGGGGATCACCGAACTGGAAAAGAGTGGCAGTGGTTACGGGGGATGCATTCTTCACCACACCAGTGATAAGCTGCTGCTCCGGAAGGTCAGCAATGTATGCCACAAGTGGGGTGAAACAATTGCATATGTATCCAAAGGCATCCATCATTGCTACATCCTTTCCTGCAGCTTCCTTCAATGAGGCACAAATGATGTCCAAGCAACTATGGAAGAGATGAGCGGCGAGAAGTGTCTGGAACTCAGGGTGGACATCAAAGTCAGGAATGGGTATATATCCAATACATTGCCACACATGTGAGGTAGCCTGCATCTGAACGTCTGACTGGATGTTGCTGATGGTAATAAAGACTGGGTGCATCTTGAGACCCCCAGTGTGGCGTGTGACAGGTGTCTTGTCGGATGCAAGGATGATAGGAACTAGAGTGGCACCGACTTCAAGCTGGTCCTGAAAGAACATAAGCGAAATGTCCACAGGGAAGAAGGAAGCTATACCTGAATATGATGAGCATGATTCCCAGTGAAGAACTCACCATATTCCCACTCATTGTTGCAAACGACTATGTGTGGATCAAATATCATATTATTAGTGAAAATCAGATTTGAGAAAAGGTCTTTGACAACTTCTTTCGTGTCATGCCAGAATAAATGCATCGGGTTGGTGGTTTTGACTCCATTGAGAGTCATGGTCATGCATTGCCATTTGGGACCGCTGGGTAACCAATTGAGCCATGCCCACAAGTGGTCACCAGATTGGAAAGATGGTTGTTCATGAGTGTTGAACTGTGACACATGACAAACTTTAGTTTCAGCACTGATCTTTGTAAATGCTGCATGTACCCATTTGAGTTTTAGGAACTCGTCGACAGCTGTTTTGGTTAAGTTCCAGGCAAGAAACTTAGCAAGTTTCCATTCAGCCTGGTCTACAAATGGGTAATATATTGCATGTTTGTGGTGCTGTTTGTGTTCATCATCCCTCATCTTGTCTAGTAGGGTTGGCCCTCTGCCAAAGATATACCCTGACGATTTGTGGTAACTTCCAGTTACTTCTTCTCCAGGGCATGCATAGAATGCAGCTGGTATCGGGTATGGGATATTGTCTGAGCCAAGGAGAGAACATGATTCTTGAGAGTCGTTTAGATGGTTTGCCAAACTTGCAGGCGATGGAAATGTGGCACGACATGATGGGCAAATGGTTGATTCACTTCACAAGATGATCATGTTTAGTTCAAATAGAGAATCATTCATTGTACTCACATTTCTTGTTGTGCCATTGTTGGCAGTGGCCCGAACATTGAATGCTGAGTGCTGAGCGCTGTGCCGCGGGTCCTGACTGCAATTTCACTAAGTCTTTTGAACCCCGCCACACATAAACCCACCACACTCAAACCCCAACATTCAGTCACCTACCTCAGAGGAGCATGGGGAGCCTCCAGCCAACCACCCCCCTAACTGTAAGTCTATCCTCAACTCACAATATGTTTAGTTCACAGCTTAACCCGGTATTGATATTGATGTTGACTCCTTAGGGCTGCCTGGTGCAGGAAACTCTTGATTCCTGCAGTTTGCTACTTGGAAGCTCGCCAGCAACCTCAAACCCATCAAATCCATCAGGCGCATATTCAACAGCTGTCATTTCAGGTTCCTTACCTGATACCTCTCCTCTACACCCTCTTAAGGATGAAGAGGCTCTTGCACAGTGCAAACACACCATGGATGTACAGAAACAAATGCATGAGCGGTACCGACCATATCATCGTTGGATTGCTTCCCCCCCACTCGAGCTTTGCTTTGCTCACAAGGCGATAGGGGATACCTCATTTACTGATCTGAACTTTAAGGACATTGTGGAAGTGTGTCTCATTTAACTGCTTGTACCTTGACCTGTGGGAGTTAACAATGAATAGGGCAGATGCACGTTCATGGGTGGCTTATCTCATTTCTCCAACAGAGTGATTTGTGCAGCCTATACTGCTAAGATAGCCTCCAAGAAGTCCATCCTGCACCACATCGCCCTATCACAAGCAAACATCAACGTGCTAGAGAAGCGCAACAACTTTTTCTGAGAACTGGAAAGAGAGGCAAACATCGAACTTGATGTTGGCGAACAAGACCTGCAGGCCATTAGGAACGTTATGGGGGCCCGAGGGATTTCGAAAGATGGGATTGAGTTCCACCATGCTGTCTATGCCGATGAACTCATGGCACTTACTATCGCAGATTTGCAGCTGTCTTACATGATGGATGTCATGCGCCATGATAATGATACCATATCGGTTGATTCAGATGACTCCAGTGGGAGTTTCAAAGATCAACCGGATATTATGTAGAAAGATATGATGCAGGTGCGTATGCCTTATTTTAAAATGCACGTGTCCTGTGCTGAATATTTCTAGACTAGCCCGTATATTGTTGTTTGTACCTGATTATTATGTAGCCTTCTACAATCAATCAATTGAATCTTTTCCCTCCCACTTCATCTGTATCACCATGTCTCGAGGTCGGTCTACCCGAACCAAAGGTAAAGCTCCAGCTTGCCCTGTTCCCGGGGCCATTATTGGGGGCTTGTTATACCAGTGAGAACAACCCCAAGACTCCTTGTTTCACGATGAACCCCCCATGATAAACCAACCAGCAGTCATGTATGAAAACCACCCATCAATGTCATATGAAAATGAGCTGTCAACATCGTATGGGAATGAACTGTCAATGTCATATGAAGACAATCCTATGATGTCATATGAAGGCCAGCCATCAACGTCACATGTAAACCAGCCTCCGATGTCATACGGATATGAAGATCAGACCACCAATCCCCCTGATCTGATGTCGCTCAGTCACACTCACACCTATAAAAATCAGCCAGTCGATTCAAATGATGCTGTCTCATGATGGTTAGAGTCTGGACATTGGGTTTCGCCTGATGACTATATGTACGAGCTTGCTAGACAAGACTCATCAGCACATCTGGCCAACATGCTAACCTGCCGAGCTGCAGTGGCTGCAAAGGGTCTTATTGACATGTATGGTATCAATGATCTTGTGTCAAGACACGTTGTGGCAGTACGACCAACCCGTGGCAGTGAGTGTTCTGGTAGCATTCGGGCACACCATATCATTCAGGTACATATTGACCATTAAAAAAAACCATGACACTCAAAGAACTTGTAAAGGCTCGTCAGACATCTCGACTGCAGACATCACAACAATGTTCACGGGTCCCATTACCACCAACACCTCCAGCTCCATTGTCCCCTGAACACCCACTGCCACCTCCATCCCCACCAACAGCTGGACCATTGACCACCCTCCACTCCGAACCCCCCCAGGCCACTGCACCACCACCATTTGTCACTGTTGATGTTCGACTTAAGGCAGAATTACACTGAGCAGCTACTCATAAGCTTCACTGGTGCATGTTCACTGACTTGGCCATTCCAAACATGCGAGATCGTGCCTGTATGATCTGGGATATATCCAAACATGCTCGGACCCAAATTTTACAAGACCATAAGTATTTATCAACCCTTATGCTACATATTGATCATTCATGTTAGGCCGACCTACTCACAAAGTACATCTCAAGACCTTTTTGACGAGGGAGATGTCCTTGATCAGAAAATATTTTCTCTGGACTGTAGGCGCTCTCATTGAGGACCATTTTGGCATCCGCTCTCTGGTTGCCATGGCAGGTGATCAGATCAGTGCTCGTTGTAACACTGTTCAAAACATTTTGCAAATCCCTAATTATGGGTTTTTGCACACTGAAACAGTAAGTCCATTCCAGCTCAGTTATCATTAAGTGTACTGACTGCACAGGGGTATTTCGAAAACCCCTGTGTATCTACTCTCATCACACATGTGGTGTGGAGGTTGCTCCACAGTGGAGATCTTGTCAACCCTACTCGATTTGACCCTGTCATTGCTCTTTCTGTCACCTCCATCCTGGTGGCCTTTTGGGAGATCGAGTCTGGCCAGAATGTCTCATCTTCAACTCGTGCAGAGCGGCTTAGTGACATCTATCAGGATGTTACTAATTTTATTCATACACGTATTTACTCAGATGAAGGGGCCCTGAACCGGTATAGAATATTCATTTCACAGTTAGTACTTTACAACCAGACCCTGTTCCCCCGGGAGTCAGAGGAAGAAGAAGATGATGATGATTAGATTGACTAGGATTGATTATCTTTTGTTGTCATCTTGCCCTTATCACACCTGCAAGATTTCTTGTGTTCGATGGTTACAGCAGAATTACTAAATAAATTTTCTAAATGGGGACAATATTGTGTACTATACCAAAAAGAATTTGCACACAGATGTTTCCAAGTTTTTCGGCTGGCAGATGCATGCACCTTAGAGTGCACACATCATTCTTCCATCATTCTGCTCGGACTTTGTGCGCGTGCGCGTGCTAGCACAGCCCACACCAGACCAGAAATATCGTTTGCTTGCACATGTGCATCGATCACGTCTCCCAACTCAAACTCGACCCCTCCTAGAGTAACGTCTGCGGAGACCAACTGTCGTGTGTTTGGAATAAAGAGCAATGTCAACACTAGATCCTTCGGCTCAGGAGATGCCGATCCTGGTGGAAGATTGATGGAATATGTCAATCGTAGTTCGTTTTCGGATTCGATGTGCGTGGACTTGAGAGAGAGCAAGGAACGGTGGATCGACAACGAGGACACGAACCTGTCCGGGCGTGACCCAGATCAGAGGTGACACGGAGAATGGTTGGGAATTCCATACCAGTCGTAGAGTCCTCCGACCCTTGGGTCCTCTTCCTCCCCAGCCACCTTCCCCACAAGTTTGAGCTCTGAGAGTCTCTCCTTTTCGATGCTTCTCAGTTGCTCCAGCTCCGTCATCTCGTTTTTGATTCGTTCTTTCGTCTCACTTATCCGGCCATTCACCCCCTGCAGCTCGTCTTCCATCTTTTGCATTTGCTCCACCTGTCCATCTAGCGTGGACGTTGCAGATGGAATAGTCAACCGTGGGTGCGGGTGAGCCTGTCGGAGCCGTGTCAGAGCAAGCCGTGCATCGAGTATCTGGGCAGAGAGCGTTGCCGCAAGATTGGTCAAGGAGCGTGCTTTCTGATAATCTGCTCAGCAGATCGTCAGGACGCGTATAAAAAACTGGAGCATCGACTGACCCTCTTCCACGAGTGGCGCCAACGTACGTACGTCCTCTTGTCGTTCCGCAAGCGTTGCCTTGGCCTCCTTCAATACATGCTTCTTCTCTTCGTTGCGTAATCGGAGTTCTTCGTTAGAAGAGGCGGTTATGAGTGGTGCATCGTCGGACACGATCGTCTTGATATATTTGTCTTTGGCTTTCTGTTCCAGATATTGAAATTTGAGTTGGCGGAGGAACGACTAGCGGGCCCATCGTCAGCAAGTCGCAGGCCCGAATGGAACTGAGCACAGACGGTTTGAACTGCGACGTCACTGGCTACTACGGCAGGATCGCTCAGGGCATCCTCACCAGCAGGCAAGTCTTCGAGACCATCAAAACGATGAGATTTTAACTGCGCACGAGAGTTGAGAATGTGCAGGTTGGCATTGTCGAGGGTTGCTTGAAGTTGTCTCGACGCATCCGAAGTGGACATCTTCTCGGGACAAGTTATAAACCGCGTCGGGTCGGGTCACGCGTTAGCGCGTCCAGTCACGTGTACAGAAAAGGGTGGCTACACTAGTGCAGGCAGGCGATATACACTTGGAAGCGCCGTCTACGAGCGACAGCGACCTTGCTTTGGAAATGTCAGAGGGGAGGAGAAATACTTTCTCAATTCAAGGTTCGTGCGCAATTGTAGAATAATTCAAAGTAGTACTCACGCGCCACAGTAAGTGTCACCGATAAGATAAGATCAAAAAACAACCAAGTTTAAAGTGAAAACATAGCATTCATAACAATGTCTATTATAAAGACAATGAAAAGAAACATGGTTGTGATGCAAGCCGGTGCAACCGAGGGTGGCGATTTCTCCTTGTGCTCGACGCAGACACACGCAGACGTGTCTTTGCCCCAGAGGGCCCTGTCGAGCCGACCCTTGTGTTGGTATTCATACCCGAGGCACTTCCGGGCGTCGAAAACGAAGGTAGGGGGGGCGTGTAGGAGGGGGAACGGTCGCGGCGGCGGCCCGGGAGAGGATGCCTTATCCTTGTCCCTGTCCCTGTTCCTACATTTCCTCCACTTTTGTTCCAGACCACCCCAACGCGCGTCTCAGTCTCGATCTCATGGCGCGCCGTCGTTTGGAACTTGGAATGCCGCGGAGGAAGGGGGTTTCGCGGGCGTACTCGTGTTGTTGAGGGTTGAAAACGAGATGTCAAAGAGGTCCGTTGTCCATCTGACGAGTCGGAGCATCGTCGAATTCCCATGGAGGAATCATAGCGTACAGTCTTGGTAGGATCCGGACCACCTGACTGTAGTAAGAACAAGACGATCACGTTATTGGCGACCATTATTTGGGCTGATCATCAAACCCAACCGTTCATCGATCCTCGGACGCTAGAGGGGGTGACGTGCCTCGCACAAATCGCACTTTGACAGAGGAAATATTCTTCCTGTCGCATCTCGTACCCGTTAACGACTCTCCATGCGGTCATGATCCTGCTCGTTTCGAGGAGAATCAGACCATCCGGTACGCGGGAATCGCCAGGAACTTTACTTCCAGCAAACAATCGACACAACGCAACTTCAAGTGCTATGTTTGCGCGTCGGTCGTCAGAGATTTATGTTCGGCAATAGATGGCTGTGATCAACGGATGCGTTATTGCCCCATGTTGACATCAATCATGTGTCATACCAGCCATCCCGGCCTGTCCCCGACAAAGAGAGTGGCTTCGACAATGTGTCTGAGACGTCCATCTGTCTGAATATATGGCGGCAGTCATTGTCGTGGGACGTACATCACGAGGTTGGAAGAAGCGACCAAGAACAATGCTGGGTGATATAACAGAAAACTGACGGCCAACCACCCATTTGGTGGACTTGCAAGAGGCGATAGTTCTCTTGCGTGTTCCGGGTGACGAACCATGTTTCCGTGTATCACATTGAAAGGGGATATAAGTAAGGAGGGAAGGTTTTCAACGACCCGATTCAATCGAGGCCTGGAAGAAGTGTGAACAGTGTTACCCTCCCTACGGTCAACTTGTCCTTGAGGATGACCCGCTCCCTTCTGATGTAGATGGTGGCTCGCGCAACGGATTCTCTTGTCGGGCCTGCTCAAGCAAATCTCCAAGACCTCGATCTCGCACGGCTTTCTGCAAGTAAGTCAAACGTCAGCCAACATGCGTCAGAAACCAGACCAATCCTGGCACAAGTAGAACGCTTTGACGCGTCTTCGAAACCCACACGCGCAGAAAAAAAGGCGTTACACTCACCTGCACACACTCCTTGTATTGAGCCCAGACGACCCCGCATTTCTGCTCGAATTCCTCCGCCTTCTCCTTGGCATACTCGTTCCGCTGGCCCTGTAGGATGCCCTTGGAATGTGCAATGGCGGGTTCGAGATATCCTTCGAACCATGTGTTGAAGCACGCATCATATGCATGCTTGAGGGGCGTACATTCGCGTGAAAGTGAGTGCGCCATAGCAATAACGTTCTTGGGAGACCTTGGGAGGAGACGCGTGGCGCCTCGGCCAGCTTACATCACATTGCATAAAGCTCACAGTATAGCACCGCCGTCGCAACGCGTTATATATCCTAGATACACGACATTCCACTACGCGCACTGACTCAACGGCCTCTCGTATACGGTTGAAATCGACCCTTTCTTCGGTCCCCTCCTCTGTCCTGTGGGAGACATGTGGGCTGCGGCGGAGGCGCCTTGGAAGACGTAAAAGCGATCTGTGAACGTTTCGACTGTGCCGCAGAAGCTTGTTCTGAACGCGCTTTTTGTAGCTCGGCTTTGAAGAGGTACATGTTTCCCGAGGAAGAGAGCCGTCATTGGCGTAACCACGCAAAAGGGCGGCGACGGGCATGAACACGAGTCGAACAAAAACTACAAGACACCTCGTACCGATTTGATGTGCAAACCATTCGGGTTCTACGTCATTTGGGTCCCAAATACTAGTCGGAAAATTCGTCGTTCGTTCGTCGACGTCGACAAAGTCAACCAGCGTAGCATAGAGGTGAGGGTTCCGGAATGATCGGTTTGACATGAGAGAATCGTTGAAGTGTCTAGGATTTACAGGATCGCGCTTCAACGCGAGAAACTGGGTTACTTTCGCCTTGACAGACATGAGTGGTAGAGTGAAGCGACATGCAAAGAGCTACCATACTTCAATGGCTGGATCACATGGTTCCGTGGATCCGGCGGGTATTCCCCAGTCTACTACGCCTGGTATTGATGGCGGTCTCAAGAGTTCGCGAATCTGTGTTAGCTCGTGGTCTTCGGAGGAACTCGAGTCGGAGGGTAATTCCTTCAAGGAGTCTTCGGGTGTGAGCGGTACCGTGCCTGAATGAGATTGCTCCGTCACAATGTCATCGGATAGGTGTGCTCGAGGGTGGCTTCTCGTCGGTGCTGGTCGACGAATGATGACTTGGGATTTTGGTAATAGTCGGGCTAAAGAACGACGACTTGGAGGGCATCCACGGCGCATTATTTATGTAGGACGTACCATCTGAGGATGAAGCAGAGAGGCCCTTTAGTGGCTTATCCTATTCCCAAACAGAAACACAGCCAACAACGAGGGAAACGATTGGACAAAACCCGGCAGGGAGACTCTTACATGGTTATTGGCTAGGCCAATGCCAGCAGACTTGGAGGTGGAGGCGACTGTGACCTCCGAGTCGCTTTGGGAGTCATCGCTGTATGCGACAAGACCTGGGAATGTGTGAAACGTCGTCGACAGCGGTAACATGGCGTTGCTCACTGTGCATGGTAGCGCGCACGAACGAGGGATTCGATGCCGAGAATTCAAAGTCCGCGGGATCGTGTTGAAGGAGATGCCGAGTTGCCGAGACACACTGCAGAATGCGCCTCTACCAGCTGCTCGTCTGTCTGGGCATTTGGACGGTCGGGAGTTTGGCTGTCAGCGAGCAAGCCGTCGCCGAGTTTTATGGCAGACATGCATCCAGCTCGGGGCACACTAATAACTGGGCCGTCCTCGTCTGCGCCTCCCGATATTGGTTCAATTACAGGGTATGTCGTCGTAGCGTCCAATAACTTACAAGTGATACCAATGTCCCTCAGCACATGGCAAATGCCCTAGGAATGTAATTATGCTCCCACATTGCCGTGTCCCTGTCGTGATACAGACATCCATACCTAGGTATCGCACCGTCAAGCGTCTCGGGATTCCCGACTCGAATATAATCCTCATGCTCGCCGATGACGTCGCGTGTAATACGCGCAACAAGTTCCCCGGGAGCGTGTACGCGAAAGCGGGGCGTCATCTCGACCTCTACGGCGATAACATCGAAGTGGACTATCGTGGCTACGAAGTGACTGTGGAGAACTTCATTCGGCTGCTTACAGGTATGTCGAGGTCGAAAGCATTCTCTCGTGGTCCAACTTTCCATGTAGGACGAGTCGATCCATCGGTACCGCGCTCCAAACGACTTCTCACAGACGACCGTTCGAATATCTTCGTGTACATGACCGGACACGGTGGAAATGAATTCCTCAAGTTCCAAGACAACGAAGAGATCAGCGCGTTCGATATCGCTGACGCCTTTGAACAAATGTGGCAGAAGAAACGGTAAGCAATCAGATGCGTGCGTGGTTCATCTCAGGTGCTAAACAATTAAATCCCAGGTACAACGAAATATTCTTCATGATCGATACCTGCCAAGCAAATACCATGTACTCGCAGTTTTACTCCCCAAATATCCTGGCAACAGGATCATCAGAGATAGAAGAGAACTCTTACTCGGTACGTCACTCGTTCAAACCGTTTATCCCTAGGTTATCACCACAAATAGCATGAAAACGACAACGATATCGGCGTATCCGTCATTGACAGCTATACACACTTTGTACTCGAATTCATGGAAGGCATCAACAAGACCAGTCAGGTTTCAATGCAGGACTTGGTATGCACTCTCACCTTGACATCACACCGTCAGACGCTCACACCTTGAAAGTTCTCGTCTTACGATCCCGCTGTGATTCGCTCACATGCCGGCGTGCGTTCAGATCTGTTTCGACGACCACTGGACAAGACACGCATCACGGACTTTTTCGGAGGTGTCGCTCAGGCCGAGGTGTTCCCTCCTGCTCAGGAAAGTGCGCAAACTGTCCTTCTTGAGAACACACAACCGCTGGAAACCTCGCAACATGTGGAAATCCCTCCTGAGAACGACCCCATTACCCTGCATTACGGAGTACGGGACAACACCACTTTACCGTTGCTGGAAAGCGAGAGCGAAGCTTGGGACACGCGATGGAAAGATATTAGGAAATGGACTTCTATCTTGTTAGTAGCATCCCTCGTGACCTGGGTATCGTTCGCATGATAGATCTTCGTAAATAAATGAACGCGATCCCCCCATTCGAGTACTCCTCTTCCTCGATGTCAAGGGAGTTAGGCATACACGTCCCATTATGGGACAGAATACATACAAAGCTAAGGATGAAATACATATGAATCACAGCGGAGTGGTGCTACAGTCCTGTGCTCCCTTTCAAAACTCCTGGTGTTCTTCAGCGCTCCATTTCCTGTCAGGGTCGTACATTGTTCCATCCTGAGACATGCACCACTCGATCACCGCACAAGGAGGCCACAGGCCTTCAGGCTCGTCGCCGGCATCCTGGAGGAGCAGCGCAACGACGCCGTGCGCCGGAACGTCGTGTGCTGTAAAGTTTCTCGCCGCTGTACCATTATCAGTGTGCGTCCATAAGTCCTGAGTTGTGAGATGAGCGCCGTTGCTGATGAACAAAGTCGAATTCTAGAACCTACCCGGACAAAGTATTGCCTTCCGGCTCGAATCCAGGGGGACTCTGTCAGATTAAAGAACATGTCCGCAGGTTCATCCAAGGTATTGATCTACGCTGCCTCAGCAATGCGAGGGGCAAACGAAGATGAAACTACTCACAAGCATAAAGACCGTGCCATTCTGACTTTCACCACTCCAGTACTGTGCAGGGTGGGTTGCATTGCTCACGTAGTTGGGCTAAGGTTGTTTTAAATCGGTAGGCTAATATATACAAGTGCATATTTACTTACATTGATACCCCATCGGAAGGGCGAAATACTCGTACCCACGACGGGGTCCTGGTTGATAGCGATAATTTCGGGGTTGGTGAGGATCTCGAGGGATTCCTTGCTTGCTGACTCCAACTGAACAGAGACTACATCTTCACTTTGCTTTGGATCCAGGAGAAAGCACGTACATCGAGACCGAGCAAGAGGGGGGATTTCATGAGAGCCCAGGCGGTGAAATGCGTCTTCGCTTCCTCATATGATAAGTCGCCATTCCCGCTTGTGGTTGACATGAGACGTGGGTAACGAGACACCAGATATGTTACTCACACTTCCAGCTAGGAGAATGTGAGGCTGAATTCAGTAATGTAGGTAGAATCACTCACCATATCCATATCGTTGTGACCGTAAAAATCGGTAGCCCAGGTGTAAAAAGAGTTCCTAGAGACGGTTTCAGAACGACTCAAACGAAGTGGCAGGTAGAGTTGCTGACTGATTGATCAGTTTCGCAATTGACGACCAAGATGCTCCTAAGAGATTCCGTCAGGCAGCGATTGTATTACACTAGGAATAGCATACCAATATCATCCGTTGTCTGACATGCAAAGTTTGTTAATGCGCAAGCAACACATTGTTGAATCACCTACCCGCCAACTTTGCCCATACTTCCTTGCCCACAACCACCCTTGTTCCTAATTGAACACATGAGTATGGACACACCGACTTAGACACTGCATAACCATACCCTTCCCCACTGGCACATCGACAAGAATAAAGGTGGTTTTCCAGAAGACTCGGCGAGATCCTTGATGGCGTTCGCCATAAGTTCGTACCCTGTATAGTAACCATGAGCTTGACGCTTGAAAAATGAACGTCGCCATGGACAAACTCACGGCCCATGATATTCTGTCTTGTAATGTTGTCGAACGGCACAGCACAGTTATCGTACCTGCAGAAACGGAAGTCAGGACCCTATCTTCGTCACATAGGTTGAGCATGCGCACTTGAGATAATCAAACCCCCAGTCCTGGAACAACTTCGCGTCCCTATGAAAGTGTTAAAGGATTCATTAACTTAGGAAAGGACTAGAGCCTACCTTGCTTCATTCTGGTACGACCCAGGGTATAACTGGCAAGTAAACCATCCTGAGTCACTGTACTGTAGCGCGAGCGTTAGAGACAAAAGAGGTCAGGTAATCCGGATCTTACAATGCCCGCTTTGCTGCACAAACGTCGACATGAACGCTGTACATCAGTGAGGTGCACTGATGGACTCACAAGCCCATATCATGGATCTGGTCCGTCAACGCTCTCATTCCCGAGGGGAACCGAGCCTTGTCTATAACAACGTCACATCTCCGTCCCTATCACACGTGAAACGACGCACTCGCGACAATATCCCCAGCGGAACTTCGTTTCTTCTCCGAGTAACAATCATCGATATTGATATGATTATAACCCGCATCCTGAGTTCCGGAGATGAGTATACACAATGTTACATACGACGCTGTTTGATACGAACCTCAAGACCGAGGGATTTCACCAATTTAGCCGTCTTGATCATGAGCGTCTCGTTGATGGCACACTACCAGAACAGACATGAAACTGCATTGCACATTTCGGACAACAACCACTCACATAGTATGCATTCCAAGCTAACGATTTGGATTGAGCACCCTGCAACCGGCACGACCTGACGACTTACTATTGTATCCCATGACTGTGAAGGCAGATGTCAGACATAATTACGCCCATCGCACAATTGGCACGCTCACCTGGAAGCTTCCCTATCCTCTGAATCTCGCTCGTGGAGTGCCCATACTTGCCACGATAGACGAAGAGGGTTGACAACCCCAAGACCGCAGCGAGGGTGAACGCCACAACACCCCAGAATGGAGCCTTTGACTGTCTTCTTGTCGGCTGCGCCTGCGCTGTATATCATGCAACAAAGTCACGGATCAGCGCTCAGCCTTGTGGTCATATGGTTCGCAGTGTCCACGAGGGACCACGTTCGTGGAAAGCACACTCACTAAGCAAGGGCGTGGTGGATGTAGGCAGTACCTGTTCGGCAGGTCCTGGCTTCGCAGTCATCGTGGAATGCGCTGGCCAGGTAGTGACGGATGAGATGAGTTACTCCTTGTTACTGTGGGGAAATCCTCCGTAATCCGTGTGTACTTAGGGCTCTTTACCGAACCATAATTAGACATCGAGGTAAGACCGAGGGCAAGTCTGCCCGTTTATACCATTTTGGCATGGTATACATCGCAACGCCTTTTAGAGTGTCGCAAGCAAGAGTTATAAAGATGTTTTTAAACTGAATACAAGCACTCGATTGTCCCAAAAGTATCGCTGCCTAGTAATACTTGGTTCCATTCTCAGCTGTGCATTGTGTTGCTGCTTCACCAGCACAGGGTGGCCAGAGACCCGCAGGTTCGTCACCAGCGTCCTGGAATAAGAGAGCAGCAACACCATGGGGTGCGACACCGGTTGCGGTATAACTACGCACAGCGGTGCCATTGCTTGTGTGTGTCCAAAGATCCTAGAGTGACATGCTTAGCTAGGAACAGAAAAAGGTGGGATCAGACTACATACCCTGACAGCATACTGGCGGCCGGCGCGGATCCAAGGAGACTCGGTCAGGTTGAAGAAAAGGTCAGCAGGTTCGTCAAGGGTGTTGATCTATCGGCAAGGGGATCAGTTAGACTGTATCATCCTCTAGGACCATATGCTCACAAGCATGAAGACTGTTCCATTCTCACTTTGACCACTCCAGAATTGTGCGGGGAACGAAGAGTTGGTTGTCCAATCAGGCTATAACCGTGCCTAAGAATACTGCCTATCGGCCTAAGCAATGTGGAAGGACGACCTACGTTAATGCCCCAGCGGAAGGGTGAAATGCTTGTGCCGTACACTGGGTCTTGATTGATGGCAATGATCTCAGTGTTCTTGAGGATGCCAAGCATCTCTGAGCTGATAGTCGCGAGCTAACATGCCAATTCAATAGAGTGTGGTTGAGGGTTTGCAAGCATAACTCACGTTGGTACCAATCAATAGCGGGGCTTTCATGAGCGCCCAAGCCGTGAAATGGGTCTTGGCTTCATCGTAGGTGAGGTCTCCGTTTCCTATTTCAAGCTAATTTTGTTAAGTAATCCATATCAGCAGTATTCGACGGGATTAAGCACCATATCGGGGTCGTTGCGTCCGTAGAAGTTCGTGGCTTGCGTGACAAAGGAAGCGCTAATGGGCCGTTCAGTCTCTTTTCCTAACAAGCCATGCAACGGGGAAACCTACGAATTAATAATTGATGCGAGGGAGCTCCAGTAAGGTCCAATGTCGTTGTCAATCTAATCAAGTAATGATACGATTATGACATGAACCCTGCACCTGACTCGAGCTAGTACTCACCCTCCAACTGTGGGCCATGGAGGCACCCCATCTACAGCAGCACGATCAACCCGTGAATGAAAAACGCTTGACTTGGACTTACAACCAGACTTGGTTCTAAGGACCACGTATAAGCGGAACGTTACAAGTTCGCATATATTTTACTTACCCATCCCCATTCGCACAAGCTGAACGTGAAGGTAGTCCCAGTCTGTTCAGCAACCGTAGCCAATGCATCTGTCATTCGTTGGTACTCTGTATCATATTGTGATGAGATGGTAGATGCCCAAATTGAACAAGATACTCACTGCCGACCATACCCTCTCGGATCACATCATCGAAGGGAACTGGAAGGATGTCAGCGCTGTGACAACGATACGCAGAGTCACGATCACTAACTAGCGCAGTTGTCATACCTGCACAGAAAAATAGTCAGTGATATTTCCGGAATGACACAAGAGTGACAACACCGACTTCAAGAAGTCGAAGCCCCAAGATTGGAACGTGAGAGCATCCTGTTCCTCGTGCATGAAGGAACCGGGGTATCCTTGGCACGTGAACCAGCCGGAATCAGAATACTAGGCGGAAATCAATCAATCAGATATCATGACTTGATCAGGCAACTTACGATGCCAGCATAGCTACATTGCACATGGTGAGCATTTCATCTCTAGAAAAAGACTGTGGTGCTCACAAGCCCATCGAGTGGAGCTGATTGGTAAGATTGTTCATGCTTGGGAAGCGAATAGGATCTAATGCCATTGAAATTAGCGAGCCGGGTTCATGAATACTAAGCGCCACGCGGTAAATACAGACCAGAAAGGACTTCGCCTGTGGAACTACGGTTCTTGCTTGCCCAGCAGTCGTCCAAGTTGACGTGATTATAACCAACATCCTGAGAGGTTATGAGCTGGTCTGTGAAGCGGTCGGGTCCTGGAAAGCAGCCTCACCAAAAGACCGTAATCTTTCATGTACTGAGCAGTTTGGATTATGAGGGTGTCATTTACGTTGCACTAATTTGACATAATGGATAATATTAGCGTGAGGCGATACGTAGTCGCATCACACATAACCCACCTCAAACACATTCCAGGCTGCCGAAAATGGCTGGGTCAGGATCATGAGTCGCCAAAACCAGACCACCACCTACCATTGTAGCCCATCACTTGGTAGCAATCAGCGCCGCTCCGAAGCCACGAGTGGGTCAACCAGCTTACCTGGGAGTTTGCCAACGCCATTCTGCAGTGCGGTCACGGAGGACGCAGCGGAGAGAATACCAACGACAGCTCTCAAAGTCTTGAAAGACCGTGGGGGCATCTCGAAGCACGGTAGTATGACTTGGGACGCACGGGCCTGGCTGCACACCCTTTTAAACCCTACAGAACGGCGTAATCGGGACGCTCGAACCGATAATGACACTCGTGACTGACGGAAGAATGCACTGACCTTGTGAAACGCTCATTCTAAGCAACCTTGCCGAAGCTTCTTACCTGACTGAGTCAAGTTCGGAACACAGCACGATGAGTCGGATCCAGGGTGTACATACCATTTATAACGTGGCGTTTACCTCCAGAGCGGATAATTGAAACCGGTCAAAAGATTGCCAGGCGAACGGCCAACTCAGCCATACTTTTTCGAGGACCAACACTGAATATGGGTACTGATACATGAACAACAGCGCTCGGCGCGCCTACCTCAGTGAACTCAGCCACGTTCGCAACTTTCTTGAACGAGTAACAACGTCGCACGTTGGTCCGGACGAACTATTGGATTGAAAGTTCTCATGTTAATCACCCGTTCTATATTCTCTGTACATGTGCACGAGTACAGTTGAAGGAACCTTCACACATGCGATCCATCTCGAGTGACGTCTGATATACCCCACTGGGATACCGGGACATATAATCGGAAGTATAAGGGTTTGAAGAGGCGGGCCGCCAACTTGGTGGCAGATGACCCTGGTATGGGATCACCATTTGCACCAGCAGCATCATTCGACTGTGTGCTTCAATGATGAGGGCCTGATGAATGTGCCCAGCATCACGTCCAGTGTTCGTAGGAGAAAGAACTCGTTGGTTAGGGGCTAATGAAACAAGTCCAAACATGATCGGTGGCAACGAGTCGTCGCGTGCTGCATATCGCTCGACCATCGCCATCATGAAGCTCGTCAGGTAAATATCTCTTCTTGGTGTTGGTTCTCAAGCTTTAACCTGACCCCAGAACCAACCTTGCTAAGATTTTCCATTTTATTCTTGGAAAAGCTGAGAAAAACATATCGCTGATGCTCATTTTCTTTTGATTTATCACATCAGGTTCTTGATGAAACTGAACAATGAAACCGTCTCTATCGAGCTCAAGAATGGCTCGGTCGTGCACGGGACCATCACTGGTGCGTTTATCGTCATCGTTGCGTCCGTATGTCTCGCACTGACCCCCTGCGATAAGGTGTCGACATGCAGATGAATACGCATCTCAAAACCGTTAAAATGACGACACGTAATCGCGATCCTGTGTCCCTCGACTCTCTTTCCATCCGTGGAAACAACATTCGCTATTTCATTCTTCCCGATGCACTTCCGCTGGACACTTTACTTGTCGACGATGCACCAAAACCAAAAGGAAGAAAAAAGGAGGACGCTCGTGGGCGGGGCCGTGGAAGGGGGGGAATCGAGCGGGCACGCGGACGGGGCAGAGGCCGTGGGCGGGGGCGAGGATTCTAATCGACCCCTCAACCAATGCCGCCCAAGATTCAAAAGAATGTTGTGGGGATGCCTGTTGCTCACTGCACGTTCTCCAGTTGTTAATACCTGCTAAAATATCGTTCCAGGCTACGGAGAGCCTCGCTTGTATCTTTTACTGTTGTCGTTTTTTTTGTTCGCTACCAAAGACGTGCACTTGAACTTGTCCACACTGATCAGTGATATGCCTCCCATGAAGTGGCTGTGTTCACTATCCCAATGTTTTTCAAGAGGTTCGCGTCGACGTCGACGGGGACATTACCTCTGACTATTCGCCAAATTTTGGCCTCGGGACAAGGCTCTGCGAGCAAAGTACATGTCCATGGCTGGGTCAAATCCGTCAGACGGCAGAAAAATGTCACTTTCGCAGTCGTCAACGATGGTAGTTGCGCCTCGGGGGTCCAGACAGTCTTGAGCAATAGTCTGAACGCGAATTTCCATGGGTAAGTCTGTCCTCCGTGACCTTGGTCCGAACGGTGCATTTCCATCTGCCTCTGATGCGTACACACCCTTCAGGTTGACCAACGGTGCGACTGTACGCATGACCGGAACCATCATCGCCAGTCCAGGGGCAGGTCAAGCACAGGAACTACAGGTGGACTCGCTAGAGATACTCGGCGAGTGCAACCCAGACGTCAGCATCAGGTATTTGGCCTTTGGCTCTCTTCTTCACTCACGCTCGTCCTCAGGCATACCCAATCCAGAAGCAAGCCCTCACGTTGGAGTACCTCCGAGACCATGCCCACTTGCGTCCCCGGACAGATGCGAATGCGGCCATGCTTCGTCTTCGAAACTCGCTCGTTAAATCTCTTCATGGCTTCTTCGATGTACGTTCCACACCCGTGCAAAGAGCCCTCCCCTGCTCACCTCATCCTGCCGCTCACCAAAAGCTACACAGAGACAAGACTTTTGCTACGCACACACTCCCATCCTCACTTCAAACGACTGCGAAGGCGCAGGGGAGACCTTCCGTGTAACGCCCGCGTCCCCATCCCAAGAAACATCCACGCCAGAATCCACACCGCCGGATCACCACGCCGAGTTTTTCTCTAAACCGGCCTACTTGACGGTATCCTCCCAACTCCACCTCGAGGCCCTCGTATCGTCGCTCGCCCGCGTCTACACGCTCTCTCCCTGTTTTCGCGCCGAGCGGTCACAAACGAACCGACATCTCGCCGAGTTTTGGATGTTCGAGGCGGAGTGGGCGTGGACGAAAGAGGTTGGCGACGTATGTGGGCTCGTCGAGGCCTGCGTCAAGGATGCACTCGGTTCCGGACGCGACGAGCGCGCTTTGCTCGCAAAGGGGATAGCTGGACAAGAGGAGAGGGCCAAGAGTCTAGAGGCTGCCGCTACCCCCGAGCCATGGGCGCGGATGACCTATACCGAGGCGATTTCCGAGCTCGAAAAATATCACGCCTCCGCCGCGTCGCGGGCCCGTCCATTCGCGTTCGCGCCAAAGTGGGGTCATGGACTGCAGAGCGAGCATGAAAGGTGGCTTAGCGAGGTACTCGTCAAGGGGCCAGTGTTCGTCACGGACTACCCGCGCACTTTGAAGCCGTTTTACATGCGGATGAACGACGACGAGAGAACAGTCGCGTGCTTCGACCTTCTGGTACCGTTCGTCGGGGAGTTGGCTGGTGGATCACTAAGGGAGGAACGGTTGGCGCCGCTCCAGCAATCTATGACTTCTCATGGGCTGGATCCCGCAGGAGAAGAATATGGCTGGTACGTAGATCTCAGGAGGTACGGAAGCGCACCGCATGGCGGTTTTGGGATGGGGTTGGAACGACTAGTCAGCTGGGTTAGTGGAATCGAAAATGTACGCGAGTGCATTGCAATGCCCAGGTGGGCCAAGAGGATGCTGCTCTAGTTTACATATATCTACTAACTCAGTGTTCAACCTGCTTGGCTATTTAGTCCATTAGGTATATTAAGTGTGATTATCCATCAAGGATCATTGGTATCATAGGATGGTCCAGAAAACATGGGACAATGGGTGAAGCGTCCGTTCGTTGATTTTGTGGCCAAAAAAAATTAGGCAAGGTCCGCGAAACCAACGCGAGTATTGGCGACATCAAAAATAGTGTAGACGTTCTGCATGAAGACATCACCAATGATCCAATACACTTTCAGACAAGAGCGTCAGCGTACATTAATGTACTCGAGAGGTAAGAGGTACATACCACTCCCTCCGCCGGCAAGACCAGCGATGCAATCTGTTGAGCCCTCGGAAACCGGTCCGAGGTTGAATGTAGAAGACGAAACAGTAAAGTTACGAGAACCAAGTGTCAATGTTGGCGCGAGCGAATCGATAGTATCACATGGGACTGATCGTAAGCAAGGGGTGAGTGAACACCCTGCGTTGTACGAGATGACATACCAGTCCAGACCCCACCTCCAATTTCAGCGGAGGGCTTCGCGCCAGTGACGTTGGCGTAGTAAGCTTGGGCAATGCTGTCACTCGTGATGATCAGGGTCGTTCCTGTGTCAACGATTGCCTGCGCATAGGAAGTCTTATTGACCAAAACTACATCGGGAGCACCATTCAAGCCAGAACGAGTGAGGCCAGCAAAGGGGATTTGCCAGTACGCCGGGAGAGATACTTGGACATATTCTGTCGTTGACTCTTGATACATGTTCGTGTTAGTCCCGCCTATAGTGAGTTCGCTCTTGCCAGATTGTGAGGAAAGGGCGAAACCGAACACTCCTTGTGCCACAACGTTACTGGAGACCATGGTCTGGAACACAGGTGAAGTGCCGAAGACGGATATTAGAGGGAATCCCATGCCGAGCAGTCCGTCTGGGCGAAAAGCGGGGCTCTGGAACCCCGAGGAATAAGTCGTGGCAGCACCGAGGGTCTGATTCGCAGCCTGGACATGAGGTAATAAGCCAAACGGACTTTAACAACGTAACGCAGTAAATGCGCCAATACCTCATATCCGCCCATGTACACATTGTCCGCATACTGTGTGCCGTTCACATCCGAACCATCACGGTACGTCAACAGGAACGTCTTGCCCAGATCAACGGAACTCGAAGAGGCTGTGGGGTCGTATCGTGTGTGTCCATCGCAAGTATTGTCGCAGGCTTGGTCTGGGAGGACTAGGTCGGATGAACCAGTGTCGAAGTCGACTGTAAAGGCAACCAAGATGTAAGTTCAGCGATACGAATAAAGGAACCGAGAATACCTGTAAAATTTTGCGGGGGAGTACCAACACTGATGGTACCCATCCACATGTTAGAATTAACTTCGGAAAGTGATATATCATCTCGTTTGGTATGACGACCTCGCGGAACATGGCCGGGTGAAGCGGGATTACCCAGTGCCATACTGAGCGGATCAAAAGTAGCATCCCTCTTTCGCCGCCGTTTTCCCATCTTGCCTGCTGGCAAAGGTGTTCCAGCTGCCAAAATCCCCATAGTGGTCGCGGAGATTGCTTGCGCCCAAGGATGAGGGAAACCTGTGTTCGATTCGTACGCGGCGAGCGTGTTGCGATATTTCCTTGACGCGACAAAGTTAATTCACCAAGTAAACACCAAGACATCAAAAAATAAGATCGGGAGGCATTGCTACCTCACTTCCTCGAGCGGTCACTTTGTTGGTATTGTACCAAGTCCAGTTGAAGAGGAAACGAATAATAATATGGACATGCACGAGACGACTTACATCGCAACACTGGCTACATGAGTCTTGAGGAGATCTTTGTCGACATAACCTGCCACGTTGTTGGCGCGAGTGGCAAGATCGCGCGAGTTACGATCCGAAGATGGCCCAGGGAGAGGGTGGGTGATGAACGATTTCCGTTGGAGGGGAACTCGAATCACATTTTCATTGGGCTGGTCTGTTGCGGTTGATATGGACGAAAAGGAGAGTACAGCGAGAAGCGTGGCATAGGTCGGCGTGAGGCGCATGATGAAGGACAGTAAATGGCGTCGGGAGCACCCAACAATAATTAGCTAAATGATAAAGAAGTCTTCTTATATCCTCGCGGCATCAGTGCACCCGTACGTAAATCCAAAAAAACAATGGATATTAACCGACCTTAAAGGCTTCTGTATGGCAGTTGGATACCCACACTGGCCATGATATTCAAGGTGGGGGATCCGAGAGACATCCTCATTCTAGACAATGTGGCCGAACTTCGTCGCCAAGAACCTTTCATTGTTTACAAAGTGTGGATCCAGAAGTAGTAAGAAATTACCGCGGTCGCGTTTTTGCAACCCTCCACATCTCTGGCAAATTCACATTTCGACCGCGGAGGTGCACGTTGAACTTGGAGTTATTATTTTGTTACTCACTCGGTCCTTGCAACATACCACGTGTTCTGACTTTAAAGTCTCATCGGGCGAAAGAAGATACAACTTTTGGTTGATGATGCAAACTACATAACAAGGGGATCAGAAGGCAGGTTCCTCGGGATAAGACTCGGCTTGGTAAGCAGGCTCTTGGGCAAAAACAGGTTCCTCCGCTGCAGGTGGAGCAGCAGAAACAACGACAGGTTCTCTTGACTCGGATGAAGGCTCGGAAACGATCTTGTCGACTGGAGGCTCCAAGATTTGGACGGAATCAGGTAGGGGCTTCTTGGGGCCCACTTGGCCTTCAGGATCCCAGCCCTTCATGCTGAGCAGGTGGTCAGATATGTTCCACAATACGTATAGCACCGAGCCTACATTTTAACTTTGATACCAAGGACACCCTGCTTCAGCAGCACGTGTCGCACAGCGTAGTCGACAAAGTCACGAACGGGTTGACCAGAGTGGATCATGAACCCGTCAGTGAACTTCATGGACTTGGCGCGTGCAGCGCGAAGTTTGCCGGAAACGACAACTTCGCAACCCTTGGCGCCAGACTCCATGACGAAACGAAGGACACCGTAACAAGCTCTGAAATTCAGTTTAGATGAAAATCTGGTATACATTGCCATAGACCTGCCTCCTGACGGCAAGACCACCGAGGAGCTTGTATCGTAAACTCTCGCATTGCGCAATTGCAGAGAGCCCACGGTGCTGAACCTTTTCGGCGTACAATTCGAGAGAGTTTTCGGGGAACTTGAAACGCTTTTGAACAAGTGCAGTCAGCTCGCGAATGCGGCGAGCCTTCTCCCCAAGAACTTCTTGGGTGTGGGTGGCACGGATGATGATCTGACGAGGATATGTGGACATTGCAGGGGTGGGACGAGTGATATAAGTACCTCGGTGCGTGCGTGCGTGACACGGACATCACAACCAGAGTAACCTTCCTCGGCGAGTTCACGGGTAAAGAATTCATTGAGTTCGGCGCGGAAAACACCGTCGGCGACAAACTTTCGCTTTTTGCTGATCTGAGCGGACATCTTGAAGAGGTGGCGAGCCTAAGGATGAGGAAGATAAGCCCAAATACATCATCTGAATGGAAGGGGTGCCATCCATCTCAACGAGCCATGCCTCTCAGGATAGAGAATAGGCCAACGTCGAGCATACATCAAGCCCATCGAGGGGAAGACACGAACCTTGTAGAAAGTACGTCGTTTACGCCGGGCGTGGTGTTGAGCTCTACACCCCGTCGATATGTGCACCTCCTGCCGATCTAACTTCGAGCTCCGCTTCAACCTCTTCACCATTTTCGATTGTACCCCTAAGTTGTAATTTCCGGGTGTGGAAACTGTACAATAGTTGATCGCAGTACAACTTCAACTCTGCACAAGACAGCAAGTAATGTGGCGCTAAATGTGACCGTTCTAGTCGTAAATAGGGGAAAGTCCGTTGTGTTTTTGCTTCCATTCGTCCTGTTCCATGATATAAACCATCTCCTCTGGTTCCGAGGGGCCCAACTATCCTACCACCCGCTTGAACTCGAAGTAAGTGGAGTCCTCCTTCCACCGCGGGGTCTAACTCCTCTTTAAGTTTTTCCTGTCATGAACATAGTGTTCGCTGGAGAATGTGGCACTGGAAAGAGTTCCCTCATTAACCTCATAATTGGCCGAGACGTTGCAAAGACTTCCAACGACACAGCGGCATGCACTACGGACGTTCGGTCGTACAAAGTGTCAATTGACGGATACAATCTGAAGCTTTGGGATACACCTGGCCTTGACGAGGGCTCTACGACACGCGCGAGCACTCGCTCGTCGGAGGCATTGATCAAAACACTCCACCGGTTAAAAAACCGGGGAGGAATTCACCTTCTCGTATATTGCATGCACGGGAGTAGAGCCAAGGCCGCGCTCTTGAAACACTACGAAACTATCCGTGATTTCCTTCCCCCTTCAGTTCCCATCGTTGCTATCATCACACGCCTGGAGAGGTACCAGAACCGCATGGAGGATTGGTGGTCTAACAATGCGCAGGAGCTAGCTAGCTATGGCATGAACTTCGCCGATCACGCCTGCATTACCACAGTTCCAGATTGTCATGGGCTACCTTCATCGTTTCGCGAGCGTCTCATTTATTCCCGAAGTGCAGTCCGCGACCTGATTTGTCGGAACTGCCCTTCACAATTACCCCTGGTCATATTTCCCGCAATTCCAATCCCAGTCCCAGCAATTCATGGACAAAAGGTAAGGGTTTCTTCGCATGTGAGCAGCGTAACATTCAAAAATGGATACCTCCCCACGAAGGATTCTGAAGATGCTGGCTCCCAAATCATGAACATGCACATAACCTCCCGTCGAGTACGAGCTACCATGCACCTACGAAGAATCCCCACATCGTTATTTGCCTAGGTGCAGACAACCACGATCATCTCGTACTTTGCATGCCTTCTTGAAATGTAATTGTACCCCATGTTAAAACAGGAACAATAGCACAGGTCTTATTTATATGTTCACTGATCTCCAATTTCATGCGACGCAGATTGACATGTAGAATCGATCGACGATTGACATTTACAAGACAAGTTCGACCCTGCCTGCGCTGACAGGTTCACTGTCACCGTTCGCACCATCTATGCCCTAACGGCACTTCCACGTCCACAAGGACAGGGTGTAACATCATCGCTTGATGACTCTACCACAGGCCGTTCAGAGCTGTGATTGGAGGACGGTTAGCAAGAAAGGAAGTTAAGGGCCGATGGCACTCGAGAACTGGTCAAAACCTCGGCTAGGTTGGAAGATGAAGAGAGACGCGTCGTTTTCTTGTGCTTGACGAGAAAAGTTACTAATCGAATCATTTCGAATGATAGGCAACTCCGAAGCAGAGAACAAGGCGCACGTCTTTTGAAATTCTGGCACTATCTCCAAGCCGGATGCCGACCTCGATTTAACTGCATCACACCGCAGCGTCTGTCGTAGACGTTTAGCGCTTTCAACATTCAGAATTGATAGCGAATCGAATTCGGGACTTGAACGCCATTGCATGGACCATAATTGTTGTACCTGGGTTCGTCACGGCGTCACAAAAGTTGACAGGACTGAACCCAAGTTTTATTGCAGCCATGTTCTCAGTGAAATGGGTGTATCCTGAGCCTTACCAACAGATTGTGGTATGAATAGCCTAGGGCATATTCTGATGGCATGTCTGTTCTGGTTTTCTTGTTTCTTCACGGCGCTTCAAGTGGCTCTTTCTGAAGGGATCGACTTAATAGTGAAGTGGTACGCAGACTGCACGTTGCAAAGTCGCCCTTGGGATTCAGCGATATTGGATCCCTAGGCTGTCGGGATTAGTTTCCGATGAACCTGTCGCTCCCTGGGACCGGCCACACGAACGTATGTGACACCATCCCCGCCCAACTCCGGGCCGCCGCCCCGATGGACTCCGCGCCCACAATCTATAAATCCGGGGTAGACGGGTGTGTGGAAAACAAGGCAACGATATCAGTCCGTTCCGATTCCCCACCCATACCACGGGACTATCGAAAATCTACCGCCATGTCTCGAAGGATCACCCATTTCGAAACGCATGGTAAGGTCATACTTGCGTTCCAAAGCGTTGTCTTCGTTCATCATGATGATCTCGGTGGACAGATGTTCGTTTTCCGACGTCACTAACAGGAGATGGGACAGATGCAATGTGAGTTCGCCACGAAATGCCCTCTATAGCCGATGTTAAGTCTGGTGTCAGGAATACCGAGTGTGACTACTCGTCTGCCTACATCTCCATCTTCACAGATGGGGAATCCCCACTCGCTGGACACGGCATGACATTTACCATCGGTCGTGGAAACGAAATCGTGAGTTGGACTGCTTGCTTCGTTTGAAGGGGACCTCATGCCATTCTCAGGTCTGTCAAGCGATTGCAGCGCTTGCAAACAAGCTTGTCGGTCGTGATCCGGAGGATCTTTTCAAGAGTATGGGGAAAACTTGGGATTGGTTATCTTCTGACCCACAGTTGCGATGGTGGGTAATTTATTGTTTGAAAGACCGGATTCAGCACTGTGATCCAGAGCTGCCAGCGAGGACTGACGTGCATCCTAAACAGGATCGGCCCTGAGAAGGGTGTCATTCATATCGCAGCGGGCGCTGTGAACAACGCGCTGTGGGATATGTTCGCCCGTGCTCGAGGTAAACCTCTCTGGAAGCTTGTGGTAGACATGACACCGGTGAGACCTGCTCTCCGCTGCAATCCGTCTTACAAGCATACTCATCGAAGTTGTTTTCCTCAGGAAGAGTTGGTAGACGCAACCGCATTCCGCTACATCACGGACGCTATCACACGTGACGAGGCTATTGCTCTGCTCAAGGCCAAAGAAGGGGGGAAGAAGGACCGGGAAACCACCGTTCGAGAGCTTGGGTAAACAACTATCCTACCAGCCCTACTACCTTGCAGTACCTGATAAGTTCCCAGCTACCCCGCCTATGTCACTTCCGCTGGCTGGCTCGGTACGATGGGTAATCTTTGCGAAACGAAACTCGACTGATCCTTCCGTAAACCTATAGGCTATTCGGACGAGAAGGTTGCCCGGCTCACAAAAGAGGCCGTTGCTGCTGGTTTTAA
>JBBPRF010000384.1:0-26864 GCA_038092875.1 Lanmaoa pseudosensibilis | reverse complement strand
TAGGGACAAAAAAGAAGGGGGCGGCTTGGGGAGATTTGGATGGGGTAATCTTCCCGGAGGCAAGGTGTTCATCTACGAAGGCCTGACAAGCTTCAGTCTCCTTAGGGTTGAGAGGGTAAGCCTTGGCGACTTTGGGGAGGAATTCTTGGTTCAGTTCGATGGCATGGTCAAAGGGGCGAGAAGGAGGGAGTTCGTCTATGGTCTTCTTTTCGAACACGTCCTTGTAGGAATGGAAAGGAGGGGGTAGCTCGCTCTTCTTCTTTTCAGCGTTTTGGGCGATCTTAGTGGCAATGGTGGTCTTCCTTAGAGAGAGGAGGTTTCGTTCTTTTCACATTTGTGCCAATTGGTGGCCGGGATCTAGGCCTAAGTATCTGGCCAGATATCTTTGAGGCAGCACTTGGGGGGAGTCTCGTCGTGTTCAAGGATGGTGGTCAGGAATGTGTATTTTTCCAGAGGACCAGTCAATGACGGGGTTGATTTCTCTCAGCCAATGTAACCCCAGGATCATGTTTTCTTTCCCGCAGTTTAAGATGTAGAAGTCCTGTTTCCGTTCAGTTTCTGTGACGTAGATGAAGAGGGAGATCTTATAACGGATGACTCCTCCCTGGTTGCTGGTCCCATCTACATTCTGGGCTTGTAGGGGTTTGTCTAGGCAAATCAAAGGGTACCAGTATCTTTGGGCCAGATCGTGGTCAATGAAGCATCCCATGGCTCCACTGTCGAGAAGGGCGAAAGTGTTGACGATTTGTGCTCTGTTCCTCGGAAAAATAGAAATGGGGATTCAAATTTCCAGGGCTTTTCTATCTGATACTAATACAGGAGCGATGGTCTGAGGAGGGGGAGACATCGTTACTTCCCTCCTTTTCAAAAATCCACTTTTTCAATCTTTGCGGACGCAACTGTTTCCTCGTCGGCGGACTCCTCCTTCTCTTCTTCAAAACAGGTCTTGAGGACCTTGAGTACGTCCCCCTTGGAGACCTTCCTTTCATCAAGCTCCTTCATGTAGGAGTCGATGGGAGAAGTCTTGGCGGCCCTGACCTGGGCCAGGGGTCTAGAGGAGGAGGAGGAGGCGACTGGGGCGGTGGCATTCCTGCTGGGTCGGGAGAAATGGTTGGTGGTCCTGCAACCTACTTTGTGGCAGATGAAGCAGCGGTTTTCCCTCATATGCCTAGCCCTTTCTATGGAAGAGAGCCGGACAGCATCTACATCCATGGCATTGGGATCCTTGCGTGAAGAGGTCGAGTGGGAAAAGGGGAGGAAGGACCTTCTGTCCTGGAGGTCAGAGATACGCCAGAAGTTGGCATGGAACTGAGTGGCCTTGGCGATCCAGTCTTTCAGGGTGGAGGAAACGGTTTCCATGGAGAGAACTCGCTCCGAAAGTTTGGTATCAAGCCCACGGATGAACCATTCAATGAGCGCGTTCTCGTCTTTGAAGCCAGTCTTGGCTGCTAGGAGTTGGAATTCGGAGACGTACTTCTCGAATCCATCCTTCTTATCTCTATAATTCTGTCTGAGGTTCCCTAGCTCAACCCTTGCTTTGGCAGCTACATCGTATGGAAAAAAGGTTTTTCTGAAATCCTTGACCATCTCGGTGAAGGTCAGTTCGTCATCTTTGATGGACTCATCTCCGAGCTTGAGATACCATCCTTCGGAGAAGTCTCTTCCTCGTCCCTTACTCATCTTACTCAGGGATACTAGGAGTTTCGCTTTTTCATCATACAAGGTCTCGTTCATCTTTAGGTAGGCCGCCATGGCCAAGATCCATCTGGATGCATTGTTCGGGTCTCCGGAGAAGTCATCGGGGAGACCAGCTTTCAGCTCGGTCTTTCTAGTCTGGACGTCAGTCATTACTATGTAGGATGGCGTGGGGGAGGTTGCTCTGGGGGTGTCGAAATTCTCGGACGTCTCGTCTCTGGGTGGCTCAATCCCAAGGGGTTCTTCTGGCTCGGGCGAATCTGCACGATAGCCTCTTCTGCTGACTCTGGAAATGCTGGGCAAAGGTTTGTGCTTCTGCTAAATAGCAGGAGCGTAAGGACAAGCTAGTTCTTTTGTTACGCTGAGGCATAGCTTCTAGCTATAGCGACCACTTAGGAGTAGGTCGAAGTCTCGTAGAGCGAAGTAAAGGTCTCAACACTTATGATCACAATCGCTAAGGTTGGAAGGACTAGAAACTACACTGGATTGCGTAGAACTAGCTGAGGAATAATGGTACACAGGGCAGCATATTTATAGGGATAGCTATGGGGCACGGACCAAGCGATGCACCACAGCATGTTACTGAAAGGGGGAAACAAAGGGAATTCAGAGAAGGAATACCCTTAGAAAGAAAAGGGGCTGTCCGTAAAGAGAAGAGGAATCAGTATTCAAGGACGAGACTATCAAAGAAGTTGTAAGTGAAGTTGGCGTCAAGTCACATAAGGGAGAAACAGAAAGGAGAACGATCCTCGTCCACACCATAGGGAAAACTTGTAACAGTCACCCCGAATGATGGGCCGAACTCCTCCTGATGGCCGAATTCTCTCATAATTCACTCCCCCATTCCTCCATTGGACAATCCCCATTTTCCCTAATCTTAGGATTCAAACCCCGCTCTTACCCGCCTATCAGAAAAACCTTCCTTCCTGCCCTAGAACAATGCCTCTCCAATTTATCCAATGCCTGCTTTGAAGCCATCGCATCCCATGAGAAATCGCAATGCCTAATGAGGGAATACATCTCTTCAAAATTCCAACCATGGAAAGTAGGAGATAAAGTGTGGTTAGAAGGGTGTAATCTCCGTCTCAGGTACCTGTCAAAGAAACTCGCACCAAGAAGAGAAGGACCCTTTGAAATCTCCTGTGTAATCTCCCCCGTGGCATATCAATTACAACTTCCTCCTTCCTGGAAAATCCATGACGTATTCCATGCTTCCCTCTTATCTTCCTATCACGAAACAGCTGAGCATGGGAAAAACTTTACCAACCCCCCTCTGGACCTTATTGATGGAGATGAAGAATTTGAAATCGCTTCCATTCTTTCCCACCGCAGTTCACTCGGAAGACAGCAATACCTCATATCATGGAAAGGATATTCCTCCACTGAGAATACCTGGGAGCCGGAAGGAAACCTTAAAAACGCCCAACCATTACTCTGAGCCTATCAGCTTCGTCACTCCAAAGTCTTTCCTCCCAGACGAAAATAAGCTACTATCATGGATGCTTTCACTGCCTCCATCACCCTCCTCACAATCCTCTCCACCCTTGCCTTCCTCTACTGCCATCATTTCTTTTTCGAAATCCACATCGGCCGTGCCTCCCTCTGCATCGTATGGGACGATCCCCACACAACCCACTTCACCCCCAATGTCCCACCTCCCACTCCTGATGTCTGGGACCCCCCCGCCGCTATTGCCAAAGACAATAAAGAGCTCCCACCTTGGGACCCTCCCGTAGACGGCTGGAACACTGACCCCACCCCCTGGGATTCCCCTACAGAGACTGCCCCTCCTGCTCCTGTTGGAGCTATTCTCCCTGATGGAGCTCCCCAGGGCCCAGACCCTGCATTCCCTGCCTGGCCTGGACTCCCTTACATCCACCCCAATCCTGCCCTTGCCCAATTCCCAGGGGCATTTTATCCTCCACCCCCAGATCAGATCGAGATAGATGCCAAGGTTTCAGCAGCTATAGCTAATGAGTAGAAAAATATAAAAACACATATTTCTCTTTCTCTCTTCTTTATCTCTTACTTTTCTCCCTTTTCCTTTCCTATGTCAAACCCTTCCTCCTTTCGCTCTCTTCTTCTCTCTCTTACTCCCCTACAGAGATGCATTCTCTTCACGTCTCTCCTAGATAATCCTACCGTCACTATAAACCTTCCCACCTACCCACCCTATGTCACCGAACACTCCCAGCTAGTACACGTCTACCTCATCCTTTCCTCCCTCCATTTTTATCTGCGCAGGCTGTTCTACCAAGAGCGAAATGACTTGACGCTCGCAGCTGCCGCACTTCAGAACCTAGAGGAGCTGCGTGCAAGCACCCTTGACCTTCTCAATAGAGCAGGGTTTATAAACGTCGTCATAGTCCTTCCCCCTATCCTCTACTCGGATGTCCTCGCTTCCCTTGCTAATTCTGTCACCGCAGAATGAGACTACTTCCGAGTCTCCACTCCCCAACCATCTAGTCCTGCCGACTACGGAGATGACGAGGAACCCCATTCCTCTCCCCCCTCTTTTGGACATCACTCCCCTCTCCGACACCCTCCTAACAGCTCTCTCTCCCCTACTCCATCTCCTCCTCCAGAATCTACCTGTTTTGCTTGCAACAACCCAGGTTATACTTACCAGCAGTGTCCCAACTATCGGTGCACCCATTGTGGGCATAATGCTCCTGGCCACGCTCAATGGGCCTGTCCTGCAAGATGATGCATATTTTGTCAGAGACCTGGACATCTTAGTCATCGATGCCTGACCAGGAATGGAGATTGAACTATGGCAAGTGAGGTCATTTTCCATCTACTTGGGGGGTAATGTTACAAGTTTTCCCTATGGCATTGATGAGGACCGCTCCCCCTTTTGTTTCTCTCTCATGCGGCTTGATGCGGATTTCACTTATAACTTCCTTGATAGTCTTGTTCTCGAATACTAAGTCTTCCTTTTGCGATGCGGACAGCCTCTTTCCTTTCAAGGGTATTCCCCTCTTCAGATTTCCTTTGTTCCCCATTTCCAGTAGTATGCTGTGATGCATCACTTGGTCTGTGTGCCATGACTATCCCTATAAATACACTGCCCCTTGTATCACTATTCCTTAGCTAGTTCTATGCAATCCAGTGTAGTTTCTAGTCCTTCCAGGCTTATTGATTGTGATCTTAAGCGCTGAGACCTTTATTCACTCTATGAGATGTCGACCTACTCCTATAAGTGGTCACTATAGCTAGGAACTACGCTTCAGCATAACATTGTAACGCTTTTTGGAGTCACTGTATATTATCCAAGGATCATTCTGAACAATCAAAAGGAAGCAGCCCATGCAACAATTGATGTAAACCTCCTCCACTGATGGATGGAACACATGTCTGTTAACAGAATCCACCATATGGTCAAGTCCAATCAACTCTGAGGAATTGATACTCTCACTGAAACACCCATGTTCTGTGAAGCATGCATACTTGGAAAGATAAAGAGATTACCCTTCATAGCTCAGGATGGATCTTGGACCACTTGTCTTCTGGAAATAGTATACACTGATGTCAGAGGTCCCATAACTCTGAGATCATGTGAAGTCTACAGGTTTTGGCTAGTCATTATCAATGACTTCAGCCACTTTCCTTGGATTTACTTCATGAAACACAAAAATGAAGCCTTGCAGATCTATAACCAATGGAAGGAGGATGCCCAAAATCTCCTCTTGACAGAGGTAGAACAGGAGAACTTCTCCAAACTCTATACAAATTTTGTCCAAAGTGATGGAGGAACAGAGTACATCAACAGGGCCTTTCAAGACCAACTCTGGACTAACAGCACACTTCTCAAAACCTCTGCCCCATACACTCCAGAACAAAATGGTTTGGCAGAATGCATGAATCAAACACTAGCCATGCTCGCCAACACCATGCTGAAGGAATCCAAACTTCCAAAATCTTTCTGGGCTGATGCCATGTCTACTGCCACTTATGTTTCTGCATGGAGTCCAACCACTGGACTAGATGGCAAGATTTCCTATCAGATTTTCTTCAATTGACAGGTTGATCCAACTCTCTTCTGCCCCTTTGGATGTCCTGCCTATGCCTACACACCAAAGGAGCAGTGGGAGGGGGGAAATTCCAACCACATGAAAAGAAGTGCATCATGATAGGGTACACCTATGGGCAATAAGCCTACAAACTCCTTGACATTGAGCATTGAACTATCATCTTCAGTCACCATGTCATTTTTGATGAATCTGGAAAAATCTCAAACATTAAATCTGCTCCATGGAATGCCCCTACTGTTGAGGGACAGTGGGAGGGTCTACTTCCAGAGCATCTCCATCAACTGGAACATGACCATGATGATAATGACCATCCACCTCTATTCAATCCTGGACCAGTGGAAGATGTTCTGGAAGTTCTGGAACCAGAAGACATTTTAAAACACCCTGCTAGCCCTAGCATTAAGGAACTTGCTAAGTGTCTGGACCAACTTCAATTAAATGAAGCTCTTGTTCCTGCCCCTGCTCCTGTTCCTGATCCTATTCCTGCTTCTGCTCCTGCCCCTACTTCAGTTTCTGCTCCAGCTCTAGCTCCACCTGTAATACAGAGCAACTGTTACGCTAGAGTGTAGCTTCTAGCTATAGCAACCACTTAGAGGAGTAGGTTGAAGTCTCATAGAGCAAAAGGAGGTCTCAGTGCTCAAGATCACAATCTATAAGGCTGGAAAACTAGAAACTACACTTGGATTGTGTAGAGTTAGCTAAGAAGTAGTAGTACAAAGGGCAGCATATTTATAGAGGGAACTGCAGGGCATGGACCAAGCAGTGTGCCACAGCAAACTACTAGGGGGGGAAGACAAAGGGAATCCACAAAAGGGAATATTCTTGAAAGAAAAAAAGGCTGTTTGCAAGAAGAGATGTTATGAAGGAGAATTAGTATTTAAGGACAAGGCTATCAAAGAAGTTATAAGTGAAGTTAGCATCCAGCCACATGAGAGAGAAACAGAAGGGAGAATGGTCTTCACTGACGCTGTAGGGAAAACTTGTAACATTACCCCCCAAGTAGACAGGAAGTGACCTCACTTGCCACATTTCAATCTCCACCCCTGGTCGGGCATCAATAACTAAGATGTCCCGGTCTCTGACAAAAAACACATCATCTAGCAGGACTGGTCCATTGGGCATGGCCAGGAGCATTATGCCCACAATGGGCACACTGATAGTTGAGGCAATGCTGGTAAGAATAACCTGGGTCATCACAGGTGAAACAGGTACCTTTCAAAGAAGAAGATGGAGTAGGGAAAGAAGCCCTGTTGGCAGATTGTCTGACAGGGGAGTGACATCCAGAAGTGGGCTGGGATCCCTTGTCATCTGAGTAGTTGGCAGGGTCAAGTGGCTGGGGAGAAGCAGCTCAGAAGAATTCTCGTTCTGCAGCAATGGGATCAGTGAGAGAGTTAAGAATGTCCACATAATAGGAAGGGGGAAGAGCAAGAATGATGGAGATAAACCTTGCCCTGTTGAGGAGGTCTAGGGCATTGGTGTGTAACTCCTCCAGATTCTGGAGTGCAGCAGCTGCAAGTGTTAGGTTATGTTGCTCTTGGTAAAACAGCCTACAGAGGTAGAAATGGAGGGAAGAGAGAGTGAGATATATGTGTACAAGCTGGGCATATATGGGGATGTAAGGTGGATAGGTAGGAATGTTCACAGTGACTGTAGGGTTGTCTAGGAGGAAGGCAAAGAGGATACACCATTGAAGTGGATTTAGGAAGAGGAGGAGAGAGTGAAAGAAATGTGGTTGGAACATGACAAAGTGAGATGAGGAAAGATGAAGGAGGGCGAAAGAATGAAACTAAAGAAAAGAAGAAGAAGATTACTACTTATTTACATGGAAAGAGGTGGTATTTATTCATTTACTAGTGCTGCCATGATTGTGGTGTCAATCTCTATCTGATTTGGGGGAGGGGGATAAAATGCCCCAGGGAACTGGGCAAGGGCAGGGTTGGGATGGACGTAGGGTAGTTCAGGCCAGGAAGGGAAGGTCAGATCAGGACTGGGAGGAGCCTGTTGGGGAGGATTGCTCTGATAGGAGCAAGCAGAGGAATGATTTTGATAGGGGGGTCCCAAGGGGCAGGATCTGTGTTCCAGCCATCAGCTGGTGGATCCCATGGTGGGAGTTCTTCTTCATCGCCTGTGTCTGCAGCAGGTGGTTCCCAAACCTCTGGAGTGGGAGGAGGGATGTCAGGGGTGAAGTGGATGGTGTGGGGATCATCCCAAACTATGTACAAGTATACGCAGCCGATGTGGAGCTCAAAGAAGAAAGGTTGGTGGTAGAGAAAAACAAGGAGAGGGAGGAATGTGAGAAGAACAACAGAGGTGGTGATGGGGTCCATTGGTAGGTTTATTTTTGTCTGAGAGGAAAGGCTTTGGGGTGACAAAGTTGATAGGCTCAGAGGAGTGGTTGTGCATTTTTAAGGTTTCCTTCAGGCTTCTAGGTGTTTTCGGCAAAGAAGTAGCCTTTCCACAATACGAGATATTGCCGTCTTCCAGGCAATCCTCTATGGGAAGAATAGAAGTGATTTCAAATTCTTTATCCCCATCAATAAGGTCCAGCAGGGGATTAGTAAAGTTCTTCCTGTGTTTGGTAGTTTCCCAATAGGACAATAAGAGGAAAGCATGGAATATGTCATGTATTTTCCAAGAAGGGAAAAGATATAATTGATATGCCACTGGGGAGATTATGTGGAAGATTTTGAAGGATCCTTCTCGCCTAGGTGCTAGCTTCTTTGATGGGTACCTGAGGCGGAGATTATGTCCTTCTAACCACACTTTATCTCCTACTTTCCATGCATGGAATTTGGAGGAAATCCATTCCTTCATCAGGCGTTGTGATTTCTCATGGGAGGCAATGGTTTTAGAGCAGGTGTTAGATAAATTGGAGAGGCGTTTTTCTAGGGTGGGAAGAAAGGTCTTTCCAATCAGGGGGTAAGAACAGGGTTCAAACCCTAGAATCAGGAAGAATGGGGATTGTCTGATTGACAAATGGGGTAGTGAGTTGTGGGAGAATTCAGCCATAGGAAGGAGTTTGGCCCATCGTTCTGGGTGGCCATCACAAAAGATGTGGAGGTAAGTTTCTAACTTTTGGTTGACTCGTTTGGTTTCCCCATCGGTCTGAGGGTGATAGGTGGAGAAGAGGGCCAGGTCATATTTCAGTAGGTGGGAGAGTTCTCTAGTGAAAGTGGATGCAAATTGTGGTTCCCAGTCAGATATGAGTCAGTCGTGAAGTCCATAGTGGCGAAAGACATGTTTGAAAAAGAGGAGGGCAACTCCAGTGGCATCAATGGTTTTGTAACAAGGGCAGAGAATTACCCCCTTTGTAAGGCCATGGTCAACCATGACCATTACAGAATCATAACCGGCAAAAAGGGGGAAGTCTGTGATGAGATCTATGGAGAGTTATTGGAATGGACAGGATGTGCGGGAGAGGGGGGTGAGTGGTGGAGCAGTGGAATGAGTGTTCACTTTGGTAGCTTGGCAGGTGGCACATCCTTTGACAAAGTTCTGGACGAAGGTGTTGAGGCCCAGCCACCAGAAATCTCGTTGCAACAGGTTCTAAGTGCGGAATATGTTATGCGAAGCGTGTCAAGACAGAGATACTTCTATGGAGTAGCACTAGTCAGGTGATACTCACAAAGAGACCAACGTCTGCTAGCCTATAAGAATGAGGAGTCTAAGGACAAGGAAGTCAAGTGAGGATCAACTTAAGACACAAGGTTTCTGAGATGGTTCAAGACTACACTTGTATTGTGTAGATCAAGAATGGGAAATACAGATAGTAAGCCTAGGATTTATATAATGCAAACCAGTGTGCACAGACCAAGAGATAAGAGAGATAAGAAAGGATATAAATGGAAAGGAAGACTATGAAATCATATGGAATGCGGGAAAGACTCACCGTTGTGAGAGAAGTGGCTGTGGAGATAGAAGTCCAAAGATAAGACTAAGAAAAGAGACAAAGGAGGCATGGAGATAAAGTGTTTGTAATGAGAAGATAGGCAGCATAGGGCTGACTAGCAGTGCCTCTCCAAGTTGTGCAAGTACCAAGTAGAAGAAAGAGTAGAAGATGAGAACAAAGGAGGAAAATTATAACAGAATATGCCCCCATGTCTGCAAGTAGCACTCTCATGGATGGACTTGACTATGTTGGTGTAGTGGGGAGGAGGGACAAAAAGCCATCCCAAGAAGAAGAGTTTGGAGTTTTCAAACAACCAGTCTTGAGTGATAGCACAGGGGAAGAGGGATTTCCCTTCATTTAATGTGTTGAGTGTAGTAGCAACTAGGGGATCCAAGGATGAGGAACATGCGATCTTGTCTAGGATGGCAGTGTTGATAGTGTTAATGAAGAGGGAAGGGGGGAGTAGAGTAACCTCCTGGTTATCCTCTGAGGTATTGATCAGATCTCAGTGGAAAAGGGCATCAGCTGGGTCCATTTGTGACTCCAGTGTGGTTTGGTAGGAGATGTCAAAGTCATGAAGAAATAACATCCATCATGCTTATTGTCGGGATAGCTTGTAGGGTTGTTTGAAGTAGGAAGGGTTTTTATGGTTCATAATGACCAAGATGGAAAAGAAAGTTCCCTAAAGGTAATGTCACCACTTCTCTAGAGCATGGATGATGGCAAGGAGTTCTCTATCATATATATTGTAGTTTTGCTCCGCAGGAAATAGGATTTTTGAGAGGAAAGCGCAGGGATGTAGGTCTCCATTCTTGTTTTTTTGCATGAGGACCACTCCTGTGGTGGTTAGGGAGGTGTTGGTCATGACAAAGAAGAGTTTGAGCATATTGGGCATGAGAAGTACTGGACAGCAGGTGAATGCTTCTTTGATGGAGAGGAAAGTGGTTTGTTGGGCAGTTCCCCACTTCCATTTGGTGTTTTTTCTTTTGAGATTATGGAGAGGTCGGGCTACATTAGAGGAGTCAGGGATGAATCTCCAGTAAAAGTTGCAGAATCCAAGGAAAGATCATACACCCTTGACTGAGGTAAAAGGCTTTCATTCACCAATAGCCTTCAATTTTGTAGGATCCATCTTAACCTGGCCCTCCCATACTATCATTCCAAGATGCTCTACTTCATTGACATTGAAGAAATATTTTTCCAGCTTGAAAAAGAGCTTATGTTCTCAGAGTCATTGAAGGACCTTTTGGATTCATTTTTGATGGAGAGTTTCATCATTAGAATGGATGAGGAGGTCATTCATGTAAATGATGAGCCAACCCTCTGCTATCATATCAGCAAAGGTATGATCCATTAATGCTTGGAAAGTAGAGGGGGAGTTGCACATTCCAAAAAACATTATGGTTGGTTCGAAGAGTTCGAAGGGTGTGATGAATGCCACTTTCCAGCGATCCTCGGGTCATATGAGGATGTTATTATATCCCCATCTGATATCCATCTTGGTGAAAATGTTTGATCCCTTGAGTTTGTCTATGAGATCGGAGATCAAGGGAAGTGGATAGGCATTTTTGATGGTGAAGGAGTTGAGGTATCTGTAATCTTGACAAGGGCGTAGAGAGCCATCCTTTTTTGGGATGAAGAAAAAGGGGGAGTCTTGCAGGGATTTGGATTGGACAATCTTTCCTAAGGTGAGGTGTTTGTCAATGAAAGCTTGGCAGACTTCAGTTTCTTTAGGATTCAGGGAATAGGCTTTTGCTACTTTTGGAAGAAAATCTTTATTGAGTTTGATGGTGTGGTTGAAAGGTGAAGAGGAAGGGAGTTCATCCATAGTTTTCTTCTCAAAGACATCCTTGAAAGAGGAGTATGAAGTAGGTAATTCACTTTTCCTTTTTTCTTCCTTCTGGGCTAACTTGGTGGCAAAGGTGGTTTTACTAAGGGAGTGGGTGATGCACTCTTTCCAGAGTCATTTCAAAAATCCTCGACTTCTTCAACCTTGGCGGACACCACCATTTCTTCTTCAGCTGGGGTTTCTTTTTCTTCTTCAAAGCAAGTTTTGAGGACTTTTGGGACATCTTCCTTAGAGACCTTTCTGTCATCTAGTTCCTTCATATAGAAGTTGATAGGAGAGGTCTTTGCTGCTCTGATCTGGATTGCAGGTTTGGTGGAGGGAGTGGTGGGGGTAGGTGGTTTGTTGGAGCAGAATGGGTGATTGGTTGTCCTACAGCCCACCTTGTGACAAATGAAGCAGTGATTTTCCCTCATGTGCCTAGCCCTTTCTACTGGGAAAAGTCTAATGGTGTCAACATCCATAGCGTTGGGGTCCCTTCAAGAGGATGATAAATGGGAGAAAGGAAGGAAGGACCTTTTGTTCTGGAGGTCAGAAATGCAGCAGAAGTTGGCATGGAATTGGGTGGCTTTGGCAATCCAGCCTTTCAGGATAGAGGGAACAGTTTCCATGGAAAGGACTCGCTCAGAAAGTTTGAAGTCCAGACCTCAGATGAACCATTCAATGAGCGTGTTTTCATCTTTAAAGCCAGTCTTGGCTGCCAGAAGCTGGAACTCAGAGATGTACTTCTTGAATCCATCCTTCTTATCTCTATGGTTTTGTTTGAGATTCCACAACTCAACTTTTGTCTTGGCAGCTACATCATAGGGAAAAAAGGTTTTTCTAAAGTCCTCCACCATCTTGATGAGGGTCTTGTTGTCATCTTTAATTCCTTTGTCTGCAAGTTTCAAATACCATCCTTTGGGGGAGTCTCTTCCTCATCCCTTGCTTATCTTGCTTAGGAAAACAAGGAGTTTGGCATTGTCACTATAAAGGGTCTTATTCATCTTCAAGTAGGCCACCATGGCCAGGATCCATCTGGTGCATCATTCAGGTCTCCTGAGAAGTCATCAGGTAGACCAGCTTTCAGTTGGACCTTTCTAACTGGGATGTCAGTCATCTCCACGTCAACTGGTGTTGGAGAGTTTGCTTGGGGGGTGTCAAAGTTTTCATCTCTGGGTGGCTTAATCCCAAGGGGTTCTTCCAGCTCAGGTGAATCTGTGCAATAGCCTCTTCTGCTGACTCTGAAAATGTTAGGCAAGGATTCGTGCTTCTTCTGAAAAGCAGGAGTATAAGGACAAGCTAGTTCTTTTGTTATGCTGGAGCGTAGCTTCTAGCTATAGTGACCACTTAGAGGAGTAGATCAAAGTCTCATAGAGTGAAAGGAGGTCTCAGAGCTCAAGATTGCAATCTATAAGGCTGGAAAACTAGAAACTACACTTGGATTGCATAGAACTAGCTGAGGAGTAGTAGTATAAAGGGCAGCATATTTATAGAGGGAACTGTGGGGCATGGATCAAGCAGTGTGCTGTTACAAGTTTCTCCTATGGCATTAGCAAAGACCATTCTCCCTTCTGTTTTTCTCTTATGCAGCTTGATGCCAACTTCACTTATAATTTCTTCGATAGCCTTGTTCTTGAATACTGATTCACCTTCTTTGTTCCTCTTCTTATGGACAGCCTCTTTCCTTTCAAGGATATTCCCCTTTGTGGAATCCCCTTTGTATTCCCCTTCCAGTAGATTGCTATGGCACACCACTTGGTCTGTGCCCCACAACCCTCCCTATAAATATGCTGCCCTTTGTACTACTACTCTTCAGCTAGTTCTACACAATCCAAGTGTAGTTTCTAGTCTTCCAGCCTTATTGATTGCGATCTTAAGTGCTGAGACCTCTATTTGCTCTACAAGACTTCAACCTACTCCTACAAGTGGTTGCTATAGCTAGAAGCTATGCTCCAGGGTAACATGTGCCACAGAAAACTACTAGAAGGGGAAGACAAAGGGAATCCACAAAAGGAAATACCCTTGAAAGGAAAGAGGCTGTCCATGAGAAGAAAAGTTATGAAGGAGAATCAGTATTCAAGGACAAGGCTATCAAAGAAGTTATAAATGAAGTCAGTGTCCAGCTGCATGAGAGAGAAACAGAAGGGAGAACGGTCTTCACTGACACCATAGGAAAAACTTGTAACAGCAACCATCAACAACAAGCAACAAATAAAAACAGGGAGTATGAGCATGCCCTAGAGAAAGAGGCTGCAAGATGAGAAAATTGCAAAAAGGAAGCACAAGTCCCAGAACATACTTTAGAACCACCAGAGGATAATCTGAAACTTCCAGAAGCATTCTCAGCCTCAATTAAAGACTTTATATTTGCTGGATCTGTGAGCTCACCCTCAGAAGAGTCACTTCCAAGAAATCTAAAGGAAGCCTACTCCAGAGCAGACAGGGAACTATGAAAATCTGCTGTGGAAGAGAGACTCCAAAGTCTCAACTCCAATCATGTCTATGAAACTGCTCATTTCAGAGGAAGTAACTCCAATTACTTTAAAACCAGTTTTCTAGATCAAGCGAGATGAAAAGGGACATGTGGAACAATACAAGGTCCAAATAGTTGCACATGGCTTCACACAAAAGGAAGGGGTTGACTATTAGAAGATCTTCGCTCCAGTAACTAATCTTGATTCCATCTGGACCTTAATTTCCCTAGCTGCAAAGTATGATCTGGAGTTGGACCAAATGGACATATCCACAGTTTACCTTAATGGAGAACTGAAGGAGTATCTATACATGTTACCACCAGAAGGTGTTCCTATCCAACCTGGATATTGTTGGAAATTCTGATGCTCCTTGTATGGACTTAAACAAGCTGGTTGGACTTGGAACAAAATCCTGGACCAGAAGCTTGGAAACCTCAGATTTATTTGCCTGAATGCTAAAACATGTCTCTATGTGTTCCAAAAAAATGGCCAAGTTTGTTTTCTAGTTGTATATGTCAACAATCTACTCCTAGCAGCTACAACTCAAAAGTTCATGGACTTCATCAAGGCAAAACTTTCTGCCACTTTCAAAATGCATGATCTCAGAAAGGCCAAATACATTCTTAAAATCAAAATCAAGTGGAACCAGAAACTCCAGACCATCTCCTTGTACCAATCACAGTATTGTTGCACCATCCTAGAGAAAACTGGCATGTTCACTTGCAAACCAGTATGGACTCCTATGGAACACAATCTCCAACTCTTTGCAACCAATCCAATCAATAACCATACCATTTCAGAGATGATGATTGATGGAAAACAGGTTTCATACCTTACAGTCATAGGGTTACTAATGTATCTCATGCTCAGAATGTTATGATCGCATTTCAATGAACTTAGTATATTTCTTTCTTTCATCTTATTTTATCTTATCACACCATGTGGTTATCTAATCACAGGATGCTCTTATCAATCTTATCATTTGGACTTGGTGCTCAAAGACACTTTTAACTTATCTTTTCACCAGATCCCAGATTTGCCTTATGGCTACACAGCTTTCTTCATTTCCATGCTGTGTACGCTTCCATTTTCCCTTTTGATCTTCACTATGCTTCCATTTCACTGATCCTCCATTCTGCCACATCCTCATGTGTGTAGTATGGTAAGCTCATATTATGCTTCCATTCCTCACAGCCTCAAGGCTGTTCATCTCTTTATGGACTAACCCTATGCTCTATGACCAAATATGTACAAACATCCATATAGTATATAAACCCCATGAATGCAGCCACCAGAGACTAGTTCAGTTCTCTTGGTGTTTTCTCCAAAGCATCAGAGATAAACTCCTTAGTCTTCTTTCCCTCTATCCCTCTAGTGGTTTAAGTTGTCTAGTCATACCTAAGAAGCACTTTGCTTTAGGGTTGTTTTACAGAACACATCTGGACATTGCATACACAGTAGATGCACTCAGTCACTTTAGTGCAAAACCCAAGTCCATATATTGGGAAGCTGCAAAATGTGTACTCTAGTACATCCAAGCCACTAAGGATATGGAGCTTCAGTTTGATGGAACAGAGCTCTCCACAGACATGGACTTCTATGAATACTCTAATGCTGGTTGGTCTTAGAACCCAGACAATTCCTGCTCCACCTCTGGTTTTGTATTCATCAGTAACTGTGAAGCCATCTCCTGGTCCAGCAAGCTACAAATCATGGTCACCCTCTCCACCACAGAATCAGAGTACATTGGACTCAGCAATGCTGGACAACACTTGGCTTGGCTTCAAACCTTTTTTGATGACATTGGACATACACAAAAGGCTCCCACTGAACTATTTTGTGATAATCAAGCAGCCATCATCCTATGCCATGATCCACAGTTCCAAGCTTGGACCAAGTACATCCAATGGAAGTACCACTTCATCTAGGATGACTTAGTTGGAAAGGGAGAAGTGGTGGTCCAGTATGTCTCCATGAAGGAGATGGTAGCAGACATTCTCACAAAACCACTTGTGAGTGAGCAACACTGGAAGTTTGTTTGAGGTATGGGATTGCAGCTACACTTGAGTGGAAGTAACAAAATACCTGCTTCTGAGGTTTCAGCTCTTCCAGAACACTCAGGATGAAAGCCTTCCATTCTGGAACCACTTCCAGAACTTTGACTTCTAGACCTTTTTTGTTACAAACTTTCCTTATGGCATTAACGAGGATCATTCTCCTTTTTGTTTCTCTCTTATGCAGCTTGATGCTGACTTTACTTATAACTTCTTTGATAGCCTTGTTCTCAAGTACTGATTTCTTCTTTGTTTCCATCCTCTAACAGACAGCCTCCTTCCTTTAAAGGGAATCCCCTTCCCCTCAGATTCCCTTTGTTTTTCCTTTCCAGTACTTGCTATGGCACACTGCTTGGTCCATGCTCTGCAGCTAGCCCTATAAATACGCTGCCCTTGTACCACTATTTCTCAGCTAGTTCTATGCAATAAAAAGTGTAGTTTCTAGTCTTCCAGCCTTATCGATTCCAATCCTAAGTGCTGAGACCTTCATTTGCTCTACAAGACTTTGACCTACTCCTATAAGTGGTTGCTATAGCTAGAAGCTACATCCCAGTGTAACATTTTTTAGTATGACTATTATTTGGTAATGTTTCTTACATATCTGTTACTATACATTTGATAATGTCTCTTCCCTGACACTTATTAAGATATAAGTGTGCCTCCATAATATACTACTTATATTCTTTCTACATCCATAAGCACCTCAGTTGTTTTTGCCCATTTTAGGCAGCAGCTGAGGTAAGTTATTTCTTACTTAGTATTTACTCCTAGACTTATGTACTGCAGCTCTAGTCTCTACTAGAGTTTTGACACATTTGTTCACTTATCAGGTTCTATCCTGGATAATCTAAGGTTGACTCCACACTATCCTCTACAGTCTTGCTCCTTTGCTTGACTTTCTTTTCCTTGTTTCTTTGTTATTGTCAAGTCTGGCCAATGGTAGCAGTTCTTTGGAAAAGCCACTAGGTGATGTTCTAACATGTTCTACTTTGGTAATCACAACAGTCCTCCAATCAAAGCTTTCTAATATCAAGGAAAAAGGTAGGAAAAGTGTTCTTCAAGGGTCCTGCTAAACATAAGTAGGCACAGCCATGACATTCCAAATTCACTTCTTTTGGCCCCAATAGTATTATAGGTATTGTTGTATAGCCATCCACAGCACTGTGTGCTCATTGGTTGGTAAGTAACAGAACACTTACTAGCTAATAGCCATTACCCTGCATGAGAGCAGTGCCCTTACTGATCAGGAAATAAAATTGGGCTTTAGAAATGGGCTACAGAATTTTGTCAAGCAAATATTTACTGCATATGGAAACACTTCCTTTTTTGTTGGCATTGTAGGGCCAACGAAAGAGTCATTAATCAGTAACAGCATAAAGTGGTTCCACAGATGTGACAGGGTCTCCTGTGAGGTTCCTGAATCCACATTTTATTAAGGCAGTATCCATCTCATCCTTGGGCCACAGCATGTCCTTATAGTCTCAAACACCATTAGATTGACAAGTTTGCTTGCTTTACATGTTGCACAATGCAATGAGTCATCTTACAACCCCCTGGTGAGAGCACCCTCTGATCAGACTCAGGTACAAAGCTCATAGTAGCACTTGTCTTCCAGTATCTGGCAGCAATGTGGTAGAGCTATCAGGAGACTCATGACTCTCACTGACAATATCCAGGATCTAATTGATGAGGCAGATTGACAAGATGCTATAGAAAGGGTGGAGCATAGCCATTCAGTTGAGTAAGTCACCTAGACTCATGCAAAACTTAGAAGCCATATATTAGAACTCATTAGAACTTCAGGGAAGACAGGACTTTCAAGTGCTACAAACATTTGATCACCACTCTGCCTGCATTTGGGGAATGGCTCAATGATTCAGGCAATACCAGTATGCTGGACATTGTAATCAAGCAGGTAACTATTTCTCCAAGCAACCATTAAGTAGCTAATCACAATTTTAAAGCTCACAGATAGAGTAGACTCTGCTCAAGTAGATGATGCTTCAGTTCTCAAGATGACAATAGTGAGTTGATTAACTGAAGTCAAGGCTCTAAATCCTCATTTGTCACCTTATGACAAATTGGACTGTGGCTTCCATAATGATAGCACAGGAAGACATCTCTGTTCCACAGAATATAATTGGAAGAATGCAGAGTAAGTGTATTTGAATGACTACTTGATTCTCTAAGTATGCCTTGGACAGACATTAAGACAAAATTCAAAATTGGTGTCAAAACTTAGTAGAGACTAGAGCTCAGCTGCTGCCTAAGATAGGCAAGAACAACTGAGGTGCTTATGGATGTAGAAAGAATATAAGTAGTATATGGTGGAGGCATGCTCATACCTCAATAAGTGTCAGAAAAGAGACATTATCAAATGTATAGTAACAGATATGTAATAAACATTACCAAGTAATAGTCATACCAAAAAAGGTCCAGAAGTCAAAGTTTCAAAAGTGCTTCCAGTGATTTCAAATCCAGAAGAGTGGAAAGCAATTCTGGAAGTGGTTCTAGTGGTTTTGAGTCCAGTGAGCATGGGAAATTTCTGGAAGTGGTTCTGGAATGAAAGGCTTTTATCCCCAGAACCTCAGAAGCAGGTATTTTGTCAATTGGCATCCAGATTTCCTCATCATGGCTAACTCTTGCCCATGCTTCCTCTATGAAGGAGGAAGATATAACCCAAATAATCCTGCAATAGGACTTTTCAAGGGATCCCTTCTACTTCATGTGAGTCTGTTCTTTTGGCATGCTAAAGTGTACACAATTGACTTGGAGCTCCATAGGCTTTCAAACTGATCTTTACATTACCCAGCTCAGCTAACAAAAAAGAAAATTCCAGCCCCAATTTGGTGCTCTCCTGTAAGTGTTGCTGTGGGAAAAGATGCCTCCACAAGCATGTGGCCAGCCTAATCAGAATGAAGGCAGTGGAACCAAGAGCCATTGTGTACACTGCAATGCAGGTGAGTACTCAACTACCACCATACAATATACATTTCAATGAAGACATTAGGTTCAATTTGCACTTTCCAGCTATGGAACTTGAAGGGTCATGGACAGCATTTTCAACCATGGCCAGTTCTACAACTCTATTGTGAATTGGTTTGAAAACATTAAGAACACTGAGGAGAAAGGTTTTGTAGACAACCTTCTTCTATGGTGGAACCAGTAAGCTAATCCCTGCCTTTGGTGACACACAAGCTCTATGATATTGGAAACAGGAAAGTTTTAGGGCAGGAGAGGGTCATGGTCTATGCCTCCCAGGTCATTGACAATATGTCAGTGGCAGTTTCTTTTAAAAGGCACCACACTGAGGGCCCAAGTAACAGCTGTACTGAGAGTTTAAGTAATAATCACACTGAGGGCCCAAGTAGTAGCTGTATTGAGGACCTGAGTAACACACAGTCTACATAGACAGATTAATTGACAATCATTGTATGCATTGCCCAGATTCTAAGTGAGTAGACATGAATGGGCAAAATGAGTAATGGATTTGCACCAGAAACAGGCCTACTACTAGTGGCATAGTCTGCTACTTTCTGAATGATTGTATAATCTGACAGTCAAGCCCATCTCTGCTTACAAGCATGTGCTCTGTCATGATGATGTTTGTGGGCAGTATTGCTAACTGTGCAGATGAAGAGTCTTCAGTCTTGGGATTGTGCAACCTAATGGTGAAATCCATCCTTGCATACAGGTGTGTGTTTTGTCATAATGATATTTGTGGGCAATATTACTAACCATGCAGGTGAAGAAACTTTAATCTCAGGAGTGTACAATATGATGGTAGAATCCATCTTCACATACAGATGCGTGTTCTGTCATTATAATATTTGTGGGCAGAATTGCTATTCCTGTGGGTGAAGAGACTTTAGTGTCACATCAAAGCATATCAACTACACCCACCAAATGTAGTCTCTCATGCAACAAGTTCATACCTTGCATTAGTTGGAAATGATGTGTTACAAGGGAATACTGAGTAACAGTTATCATTCAGGATAGTGAGTTCCAGAGTGACAAATGTTGCCTACTACATATATTGCTATATATATATCTGGTCCAATGAATCTAGCCTTACAATCACTTACAGTCAGAGTGAGCATCAGTGATGTCCATTAGACTGACAAAGTTGGTACAAATAGAGAAGAAAGATACTCCTGGCACATTGGCACATGCATGATACAAATGGCCCACCAGACCTACCCTTATAAGAGCATTGTAGTTAATTATATGGATTATATGAATTAGATACCCTAGAAGGAGCTTACTGTAACTTTGTACCTTCGGTGATGCAAAGACCACATTTGTGCAAGGCCTCTATCATCTGACATGATGCACCACTCATCCATAGGAACAGCATGAAGGGTATTACAAAGTATTGACTCAGTTTCCTTAGCTAGTTGAGTCACGATCACATTGCATGCCTTGGAAAGATCAGTGTAATATTCAGTTTCTAAACAAAGAAGACATGTCCAAGTCATACAGTAGTACAGTCCTTCTTTCTTGCATGTTTCATTTCCATGGCAATATGCAAGAGGCAACCAAGGATTGGGGCAGTGCTATTGACAACCAGACCAATAGATATGTCAATGTCTCACATCAAGAGGTTCTTGGGGGTGGTAGTATTGATTGTCCATGTGAGGACAGTCTTCATATTGTCTATCTCCTTTGAGATCTTGTCTGAAACAAGTTTGATTGCTTGTGGTTCCATCCAGGAAAGAACAGTCAACCATCTGTTGTAATATGAACATTTTCAAACATTTTCAAACTTGTCATTTCACCTTTACCAGTCATGTGACCCAGTGCATGTGATCATGAGAAACATCACATGACCATGGTCTAGACCTAATCATGTAATACACCTCATGGTTTTAATCTCCATTTCTTTCGTGCCTTATCTATTCCCACCATTATTTCTGTTCTCTATCTCACACTGTCATTCACATAGTTACTTCTTTCATTATATGTTATGATCTTATCACGAATGACAAAACCACAAGGTTTGGGACTATCTTGCAGCATACACAACTACTGGCACAAGTGGATGTGGAGCTTTACCCAAGTTCAACACCAGCCTACAATGGGAAAGTACCCAAGGCAATGACCAGAGGTGGTAAATGAAATGGATTAGACTGGGGATTCCAGTCATAGAGTGTCTACTTTATATATGTTATAGGAGTGTGCACAGACCATGCTATGCATGTGAGGATTTACTATGTAAGGTATAATGAAAGAAGCATATGTGTGAATGACAGTGTGAGAAGGGAGCGGAAATAACTGTGGGAATAGATAAGGTGTGAACAAGATGGAGATTAAAACCATGAGGTGTGTCACGTGATTAGGTCTAGACCATAGTCATGTGATTGTTTCTCACAATCATGTGCACAAGTCACATGACTGGTAAAAGTGAAATGGTACATCCGAAAAAGTTTGAAAATATTCATATTATAACATGATACTTTACCTAGTAATTTATCCCATGCATAGCATGGTCTGTGTGCACTCCTGTAACATATATAAAGTAGACACTCTGCAACTGGAAACCCCAGTCTAATCTACTTCAATTTACCACCTCTGGTCATTTCCTGGAGTACATTCTCCTTGTAGGCCAGTGTTAGCTTGTGGAAAGGGTTCCTCTTCTTCATCATTGAGCCAGGACACATGTAGCCTGTGAGATAGCTCAAGTCTTGTAGTTGTTCTTTGTTGCTTGCGATAGAGGTCAAAACACTTGGATTAGACTGTCATACACAATGCTTGGATCCCAGAGCTAAGGGAACAAGAGGTATCACCACTTCATGGTTGTTATGTGAAGCGTGCAAAGATTTCTTGGGCAGGACTAGACGGGCGATACTCACGAAGAGACCGACGTCTGCTAATCCTTCTGGACAAAGAGACAAGACTAGTCGGGCGATACTCACGAAGAGACCGATGTCCACTAGCTTATCTATTAGAGGGGTTCGGGGTAGTGGAAGTCGAAGGGGATTTGACTTCAGACTCAAGGTTTTCAAGGGTGATTCAAGAGTACGCTTGTATTGTGGAGATCGAGAATAAGGAATACAAGTTGTATACGAAAGGTTTATATAATACGGACCAGTGCGCACGGACCAAGGGAAAGATCAAGACAAGAAAGGAAAGGAAGACTATGGAAATATATGGAAGGCGGGGGATACTCGCCGTTGTGAGAGAAACGGCGTAGGAGAGACAAGTCCAAAGATACGAATAAACCCGAAGATAAAGGTCATTAGAATAATCGTGAGAAGGGTGGAGATGCGGTGTTTGTGAAAAGGAAGAAAGCAGTATGAGGATGGCTAGGAGTGCCTTGCCAAGTGGTACAAGTACCGCGTAAAAGAAAGAGGACAATGTGCGAAGGAAGGAGTAAAATTGTAACATTACCCCCATCATACAGTTGAGCCCCTGGCTCAACAACCCTGTTACCTGTGATTCTCTCCTCAAACGCCAGGGATCTGGGATCCTCCATAGATAGCCGTGGATTGTGAGACGGATAAACGTTCACGAGGACAGTCACTAAGGATGTGACCAGGCGTATTGCAACCTCCACAGTTGCGATGGGGACAGAAGCGGTGGGTATGGCCCCAGTTGCATTTCTGGGTAAGACAGTGGCGGGCAGGATGACCTGGGGTAAGGATGTGACAATGCGGGCATCGGTACTGAGGACAATCCAACTGGTAATGACCTCGACGGTGACAGTGGTGGCATTCGGTAGACGGAGAAGCTGGGCAGGTGTGAAGCTGCTCTGGTTCTGGTAGGACACGAAAGGGAGCGGATAGAATGCGAGAGCTACCGAGCAGATATGTTTGGGGTCGTTCACGTGGAACGGGGATGGTATGAACAGCTTCTTCGTCGTCAGAGCTCTGGTGGAAGTCTTGGTCATCTTCGTCAGAACCGATGAGGGTTGCGGAGGTGGATGGTGGAGGGGAGGAGAGTCTGGCGGCAAGAGGAGGAATAGGAGCGGGGATAGGAAGTGGGTCGAGCCCAGGGGTAAGACGAACAGATGATCCTGAGGGACTAAGGGTATTATCAAGACGTTGAAGGTAGATGTCGCGCTGGTCTTGGGGAAGAGAAAGGTAAATACATCGAAAGGTGGGATAAATCATAACAGCAGGAAGGGCTGTGATAAAGGTTCCAAAACCGTGACTGTGTAGAGCGTTGAAAAGATGACGAAGAGTATCTCCTAAAGCGAAGTAAAGAGGAAGTTCTGGAAACTCAGCTGTCTGAAGCATCAACTGAGCGCGGGAGATCCTGTGGTAGGTATGAATGAGATCTTGAGAGATGGTGTCATCTCGGAAAAAGGGGGTCTTCTTCGATTTGATGAAGAAGGACGGGGGAGTCTAGGACGGTGGCGTAGAGCAAGTGGACCCCATATTCGGACAAGAGAGAAGGATAAACATGTCGAGAACGCAAGGGTGAAGACAGGCCGGAGGATGAGGACAATGGAGACGAGGCAACTGAAGAAGATAGAAACGACATGGTGGTAAAGGTCGATAGGGAAGGAGAGCATACAATGGTGTTTAGGCTCAGGCAGGAGATACTCACGGAGAGACCATCGACTGACTGATGGCCCAAATCAAAGACGATGTTTTTGTTTATATGCTGAGAGGATGATGGGGGCATGACGGAGATTAGATTCGGGTTCCCATGTATTTTCGGATGATGAGTAACCCTTCCATGCGGTCAGGTACTTGCGACGTGATCGGGGACCCTTGTGGGTAATGATCGCCTCAACTTCCCATTCTTCTTTGTTATCTATGACGTCAGGGGGTGGAGATAAGAAGGTCGGACCATGTGCTTCAGTGGTGCGATAAGAAGATAGAAGCGAGGCGTGGAATACATCATGTATCTTCCATGTGGAGGGGAGGCAGAGTTGGTACGTGAGGGGAGATAGGACGCGGGTAATTTCGAAGGGACCATGTCGCTTGGGGGCAAGCTTTCGAGAGGGATAGTGGAGTCGTAGGTGAGTGGCTTTGAGCCATACTTTGTTGCCCACTTTCCAGGGAGTAAAACGGGTGACTGATCGGAAAGCCATGAGTTTTCGGGCAGATTCATGGGCAGCTGAAGCTTCCTTCCTGGCTTCATCTAGGGAGGATAGTCGTGCTTCTAGAGCGGGTAAGAAGGTTTTGCCGAGGGGCGGATATGAGCATGGGTCAAATCCGTAGAGTAAGGAAAAGGGGGACTTCTTGGTTGACGTGTGAGGGGCAGAGTTATGGTGGAATTCTGCAGCTGTTAAGGTTTCGGCCCATGAGGAGGGTTGATTCGCGCAGAAGATCCGAAGATATGTTTCTAATTCTTGATTGGTTCGCTCCGTTTGGCTGTCGGTCTGAGGGTGGTAGGCTGTGGATAAGCGAATGTCGTACTTCAAGATGCGAGCGAGCTCTTTTGCGAATGCTGAAGCGAACTGGGGACCTCTGTCTGAGATGATGGAATCATGGAGGCCGAAGCGTCGAAAGACATTGTGGAAGAATAGATCAGCTATGCCTGCTGCGTCGATGGATTTAGAACAAGGAATGAGGATTACCCCCTTTGTAAGGCCATGGTCGACCACGACCAAGACAGAATCGTGACCGTGGGAAGCGGGGAGGTCTGTGATCAGGTCCATAGACAACTGTTTGAACGGAAGGGCAGTTACTGAAGGAATAGGTGACAGAGGGGGACTCGTAGGATGGGTGTTAACCTTGTTTTGCTGGCAGACAGCACAGCCGTCGACGAAGTGTTTGACGAAGGAAGAGAGGCCCGGCCACCAAAAGTCACGCTCGAGGATAGCTTTGGTACGGAAGACGCCCATATGGCCAGAGAGAGGCGAGGAATGGATGGAGTGGAGGAGGGCGGAGCGGGCTAGGGGAGGAACATACATGCGGCCTTTGAAATAGAGGTGGCTGTTGTCGAAGGACCAGTCCTTCAGTGTGGAGCGGGTGAACAAGGGGGAGCCCTCATTGAGAGCGGCTAAGGCTTTTAGTACAAAGGGGTCGGAAGAGGAGGAAGACTGGATGTGTCGCACGAGAGAGAGATCTAGGGCGTTAAGGACGACAGGGTCTGGTACAATGGACGCATTGATATTGTCCGTGGACGTGTCGACGTCATCGCGGCGAGAGAGAGCGTCAGCAGGTCCCATCTGTGAGCCAGGGGTAACCGCCCAGAGGATGTTGAAATCTTGGAGGAAGAGAGCCCATCGGGCCTGTCGGTGGGAGAGTTTATGAGGATCCCGGATGTAGGAGAGGTTCTTGTGGTCGGTGATGATGGTGACAGGGTGTGAAGTTCCTTGGAGGTATTGTTTCCATTCTCCTAGGGCGTAGATGACTGCCAGGAGTTCACGGTCATAAATATCATAGTTGCGTTCCGCCAAGGAGAATGTTTTCGAGAAGTAAGTGCAGGGGTGTTTATCACCATTGGTGTCACATTGCATGAGAACTGCGCCAGCGGCGAGAAGAGAGGCGTCAGTCATGACGAAGAAGGGTTTGGAAATATCGGGGATCATGATGACAGGAGCGGAAGCGAAGAGATCTCGAAGACGGTCAAAGGCCTTTTGTTGTAAGGGTGACCAGACCCATGGTTGGTCCTTACGCGTTAGGAGAGTGAGAGGGGCTACAGTGTCCGAGTAATTTGGGATGAACTTGCGGTAGAAATTTGCGAACCCGAGGAAGGAACGAATTCCTTTGACCGAGGTGGGAGGTTTCCAATCTTTGATGGCAGTAAGTTTCTTCGGATCCATACGAATGATGCCTTGGCCAATGATCATGCCAAGGTATTGCATGGTTGGTTGGTCGAAAGAACATTTGGAGATTTTCAGCGAGAGGCCGTGTTCACGTAGGCGGGCAAGTACGCGACAAGTTCGTTCATGATGGAGGGAGAGGGATCCTTCTGTTGCGATACCGAGGTCGTCCATGTAAATTTTCAGCCATCGCTCAGTAAGCATATCGGCAAAGATGTAATTCATGAATTCCTGGAAGGTGGCAGGAGCGTTGCAGAAGCCGAAGAACATGACCGTAGGTTCGAACAGACCAAAGGGAGTAATGAAGGCGGCCTTCCATTGATCTTCTTCACGAATGCGAATGTTGTTATACCCCCATCGGACGTCAAACTTGGTGAAGTAAGTCGCGTCCTTCATATCATCGATGAGTTCCGGAATGAGGGGGAGCGGGTAGGCGTTTCTGATCGTGAAGGAGTTAAGATATCGATAGTCCTGTACGGGGCGCAGAGAGCCATCTTCCTTTTTGATGAAGAAGAGCGAGGAAGCCTGTGGGGAGTGAGAGGGGATGATTCGACCAGTTTTAAGATTTTCATCAATCATCTTGCGGCATTCCTCTCTTTCCATAGGATTTAGCGGGTAGACTTTGGCAATCTTTGGAACGAAGGTATCTTTAAGTTCGATTTTGTGGTCAAAGGAGCGGTGAGGGGGTAACTTCGCAAAGAGGGTTTCAGAGAAGACATCCGCATATTCCTTGCAGAAATCTGGAATCTCGATTGGCGATGGGGTGGTGTCCGTGGTATGTATTTCTTCTTCAGAGACTCTGTTCGAGGGAGGATACTCACGAAGAGACCTCTCAACCCCTTGGGGATATCTTTGAGAAAGAAAACTATTAATCGTTTGATCTGGGTTGTTGGGGAGCCAGTGGGGGTCGTAATCTCCAGTGGGGGGCTTCATGGTGAGGGAAAAGTTTTGCCAGTCGATGGTTGGGTTCCATTTCTGAAGCCAAGGCATTCCTAAAATGATTTGCGGGCGGCTGAGACGAGTGACAAGGAGTTTGTTGTTATCAGAAAACCGTTGAGAGAATAAAGAAACCTGAGCATTCCATTTGATCGCCCCTTTTCGGTTTTCAGTTCCGTCCACATTATAGGCAGTGAGGGGATCGTTTAGCTTAGTGAGTTTGAAACCGGCAG
>JBBPRF010000383.1:0-26872 GCA_038092875.1 Lanmaoa pseudosensibilis | reverse complement strand
GGATAGGACTTGGGAACCTGCTGGGAATTTGCAAGGTGCCTCCAAGGCGATAGCCAAATTTCACAGGACTAACCCAAGTACTCCCCAATGACTTCACATGGCTTACCTGGACTTTTTAGATTTATTTAAACCTTATGAAAATGTATGTCTGAGGGGATTTAGAAGGATAAATATACCCTTTTTATAATTTCCCATCAATGAATCCTCAGACTTTGTCCATTTCGGATTCAGATAAGAATATGATCCTTCCTTTCTTTGGTATGAAATCTGGTTTGAAATCTATGGTATGATCCCCCAGCTTCCTTTGGGGTAACCATTCAGATTCATTTTTTGAGAAGACATCAAGATAATCATGATATGCCTTTGGCACTTTGTCCTTCAAATCTTCCTCAATGATCCTGAGAGAAACTAGAACCTGCCAGGGGTCTGGCATCTGATGACTATGTAATAAATTACAATATGAAGTGCATCATGTAAATTGGACCATTTTATGAACCCAGTCGATATCAGAATTGTGGCAATAAAGCCAGTTATACCTAAGGAGGTCATGGCCTTTTGGTGGATCTCCATTTTAATTCAATCTTGCTAGTAAGTTTTTGCTTCTTCTCCCATGTAGTTCTGCTTCTGGAAGACAGCGGCAATGATATTAGCTGGGGCCTGAGTGGGAATAGGAGGCATAGGGGGAGAGTTCTTTCCTAATATGGCGGAGTTTCTTGCAAAGTCGCTTATACATAGTTACCTGTGGAGGGGTTCCACAGTTGTTGAATTGTGGAATGTGGAGGTTATTGGTTGGGGTTTGTAGGGAAATTAGGCCAGATATGGCCTTGCTTGTAACAACCATAACAAGTATGGGTATTGGAAAGGGCTGCTGGCTGGACAGCTCCAATCTCCATAAGTGCCCCATGGCCTGGTTATATACTGACCACGGTAAAATAAGAATAACTCAAAGTGCCACTCAGGGGTTTTGATGGGGGAGGATAGGATAACAAATTAGGGGGGTGTGGGCAGAATAGATTCCCATGTTCCAAGGTAATGCACTTGAAGTTGTGGCCAATGTGGTGATAGTCTTTGAGGAGAACCAAGTATCCTTCTACATTGGGACAGGTGAGTTTGCTTTGTATGAAGATTCTATGATCTGCTGCTTTCTTCAGCAGGTGGTACGATTCTCCATCATTAATGGCCACTTCTTGTCAGAGGACCTTGAACTTTTAGAGCAACAGGTTTATTGCTTGCCTGTTCTGTCTCAGTGTCAAGAGTTTTTTGTATCACTCTTGTGTGATTATACAGATCTGGAAATAACCCATAATGACTTTTTGAAGCTTGTCCCATTCGGGCCAAGCATTGTCTCCAAAAGGGACTTGCAACTCTGAATGTACAGGAGCCACCACATTCCTTGTTCTTAACTCCTTGGCTAGGAATTGCTTCAGGGCTATTATGGCAAAAGACAGTGCCTTGGCCTCCATCCATGAAAGCATGGCAAAGGTTTGCAGCCAATTGTTTTTCCATGTATTGGTGGAGATCCACATTCCAATCTTAATGCACCAAAACTGGAACTGGGCCCTGTCACCATCCCAACTCCCAGGATCAGAAATCTTCTTTGTTACTGAGTTCTTGTTCTCATTCAAGATTTGGATGAGTCTTTCAGCTATGTCTGCATCATGAATAGGATCTGGTACTGGTTCACCATGATTGCTCATTGCTACTCCTTACTGCTAGATATCTTTCAACCAGGCTCTGGAGATGTGATTGCAACAACCACATAAAAAGTACTGGCAGGAGTGGAGATAGTAACATTGATGATGAAAGGTTTTGTAATGCTAATAGGGATAGAGGAAAGTGCTACACATACACTAACCAGCTAGAGATATTGTATGAGAATAACCTAATAATTGGCTTTTAGATCTACCTTGGCAATCACTTGCTGGCTAACATGATGAAATATGCTTGGCCTACCTGAAACAAGCCTATACCTTAATGGAGTAAAGGTGATGTGGAGTGTAAGTATAACCCTAAACAATAAGAAGAGGGAAATGGCATAGTGTAGCTAATATCTTGTGATGAGAACATAAAGTGACTATGGTGGCTTGAGTACAGGGTTTGAAGACCTGATTCTTAGCTTCCAGAGGTAGAGATCAATGCTTATAGAAGTGAAGGACTTAGAATAAACGAACTGAGGACTTAAGATCCACAGTGAGCTACTTATATATGGTACAAGCTGGTGCATACATAGACCAGGTGATACTATGAAGAAGTTGTAAAGGGTAGCATCAATATAGGAAGTGAAGGGTCTGCCACAAAGGGGGTGGCAGATTGAATGGAAAGAAAGCTTGACATGCTGAAGGTGCATGTGAGTAATAATAGAATAGGGGAAAAGAAGTAGTGGAATGGAAGATATGATCAGGGAGATTCTTAACATCTATGATGTATCTGGGATCTGAGATCTAATGAGATCTAGATAAGATCCTGAATATCAAGAGATAACCACATGGTTAGATTAGATAAAATAAAAGATAACAAGTGAAAATATATGCTTGTAACACCACCCAATATGGTGGTCAGGTAGTTGCTTTTCACAAACAAGGCACGACCCTTGCATGGACTAATCAATCCCAAAAAAGGGAGAGGGAGAAAGGTGTGGATATATAAAAAACTGTCCTTTTCAGGGACTCCTCTAAAAGTGGTGAGGGTAACAAACTGCAATCCTTGGCAATGGCTGAAACAAATCTTGCCTTCAAATCACAGAAGACTTGTTGTATACTCATAATGACCAATAGAGTGGCCAATGTCTCTTTCAATGCTAGTGGAATATCTCCTTAACCTTGGAGTCTGGGTATAGCCACAGCAGATATTACAATAGAAACCAGCACAATATCCATGCAATGTATGCAGTCTAATCCAAGTGTAATGGACACCAAAGTAAACCATGTTGAACACCACTGAACAGCTTGCCCTAGGGCCTGCTACTGTTGGCTGGACCAAATACAAAACAAGTGAAAGCCAAGTGAAAGAGCCTGACTGTAGAGGAGAGGTGGAGTTATTCCTTAATCACCCAGGTAAAATCTTGCAAGGTAACAAGTGGATTAAACTGGGAAGTCCAGTCACAATACATGGGTTTATATACATTTACAAACTGTGCACAGACCAAGTAGTGCTAAGCCAAGAAAGGAAATAAGCAACCAAGTCTGACAAAGCAATTATAGATCTTGGTTGATAAGGTATAGTTATTACTAAGGTAAAATAGTTATGTTTACTGATGCAATGTACGGATTACTTGTTATTATGTGCATGTTTGCATGGTTATGTGCTTCAGGTCATGTGACAGTTGAAGTTCTGAATGTTTGAAGTCCAAAGTAGTAATGAAATGTACCTTTAGTAGTGTAGGAATGAAAGCATTTATAACATTATGACTCTATTGTGAATAACAAAACCACAAGGCTTGGTGCTATCTTTCAGGCTACATATGTCCTAACTCAGTGGTGAAGATGAGAAATCTTCTCCAAGTTCAATACCAGCCTACAATGGAAATGTACCCAAGGCAATGACCAATGGTAGTAAATGAAATGGATTAGACTGGGGATTTCAGTCACAAAGTGTCTACTTTATATATGTTACAGGCATGCACATAGACCATGCTATGTGTGAGTAATGTGTGAATGACAGGTGACAGCATGAGATGTCAAAACAGAAATGAATGTGAGAAATAGAAATCCATCCAGAGGGATCTATGGACCCTGGATCCTCCTTCCACATTTTCCCATCCCTTTCAAGCTTATTCCCTTAATCACTGACATTGAAAACCTCCCCACCAGCCAAACAAATTCCTCCACTCACTGGCTAATCCTCTCTGCAAGCCATTATGAAAGCGAGCTCAACAAAAATGTCCACAACTCTTCCAAATGTGCACATGGCACCAGACAAGAAAAAGAGCAGCTCATCTTTAATATCCTCCACTTCTAAATTCCTCACCAGTCCATGTTTCGACACCCCCATGTCCTCAGCAACAGCATCCTCTGAAACTCTGACCTCCCTGGTAGACCCAAACCCCTCTGGCCATACCACCACTTCCTCACTCCTGCAATATCCCTCCTATGACCCCACTGTTGTGCCAAGGATTGCCTCTGTCTTTGGCTGCCCATCACCAAACTCCTATGAGACAGCAGCATCGCAACTGTCCACAGCATGCCCATTATCTCAGAAGAGCAACTTGATCATATTCTGAGTATCATTGCTGTCTCATGGACTCAAAAAAACCAAGAAATCATATGGAGCTGGCCTTCTTGTTTTTCATGTTTATTGTGATATCAATTATGTCCCTGAATTCCTGAGATGTCCAGTAGCTCAACTGCTCCTATCAGTGTTCCTCACCAGCTGTGCAGGAGCATACTCCAGCTCATTGCTTTTCAATTTTGTTGCTAGAATACATGCCTGGTACATTTTGTGTGGCCAACCATGGGCGACCAATTATGATGAACTCTGTTCCCTTCTAGAAGGTGCTGCTAGACTCGTGCCTCCCTCCTCCAAATGGCCAAAATATCTTCCTTTTGAGCATAATATTCTTTTGCTTTTTCTCACTTACATGGATTTACAATCTCCATGTGATGCAGCAATTTTTGTGCGCATAGTCATAATCTACTATTCCATCTCTTGTTTCAGAGAATTCATTGTTCCAGCACTCAAAAAATTCACCCCTCAGTCTCACATCACCCTGTCACATGTGTTGCAGTCACAAGACCACAACAGCCTCACTGTTTGATTTTTCACATCCCTAGGATGAAATGTTCTCCCACTGGAGAAGACACACAATGTGCTTCCATTCTGCACTTCACTGATCCAGTCTTTTTCTTGTAGTAGAAAGTGATGGTAAGCAATGGAGAGCAATGGCAAGCAACAGAGAGCAACAGAGAGTGGTGGAAACTTGAAATGATGGAGCTGAGGTGATCAGAATCCATTCCACTTCTTGCCACCATGGTGATGAGGTTTCTTGATAGCAGCTGCACAGTCCTTTTTTTTTGGCTCAACTTGAACAGGATCAATGGACAGGTGAGAAGAAGGGACCTGTCCTGGGGTTGATGTGGTTGCCATGGTGGTGGACAAAACTGCAGCAATAGCCTCAAGTTCATTGGCTAACATGCATGATAACAAGTTGGACTCAGCTGTGCTGAAGATTCTTGAAACAAATGTACTAATAGTAGACAAACTTGATGTTGTTTTTATGCTTGCACTCTCGGTCACCAATGAAACACTTGGGGATTCTTGGCAGGTGATGGAACACTTGGATCCTCAAGTGCTGGAGTCACAAAGTTAGTGGCCTCTACAATGTGAGTTTCATGTGGAGTTTTCTTTGGAAGATGGGCATGTTAAACATGAATCTTGGCCATGTTGACATTAGAATCTGTGTCCTTATTAGATTTTTTCCCTTTGGGAAGCTAATAACAATTAAATTAGTGAGTGAAACTAAATGAAAAAACTTATGACTTCCATCAGGCTAATGTCCCCTTTGTCCAGTTATCTTTATCCTCAAACATTTCAATGATGGACCAAGCCATCTCTGCTAAGTTCATTTGTCTGATCATTGTGCATCATCACAGTGTGGTGCTCAAGGTAAAATATAGCTAGGAAGTGTTATTAGTAAATGAAATCATGATATCCAGCAGATACAAACTTATCATAACATGGATATATGTGATAATAGACAGTGTGACCCCTTGGTAAGGCCCGAGCCACAATTCTTTGATATTTTGGATGAATTAGAAGTAACACTGTTTGTTGATGCTGCTAATGGTCCAATAAATAAATGCATATAAAACTATCCAATGGCCATTAGCAACTGAGTAAATCTCAGGTAGTAACTTACCCAAAAAGCAGTGTGGCCACAAAACAGTCCCTTACTCTATTTTCTGGATCATACATGCTCTCTTCATAGAAGCATGTTGGCCAGTTGGCTGCCATTGTCCTAATCATGCCCTCTTGAAGTGCTCCAGTAATTCTAAAAGAAAAAATAAGCTAACTTAAGTAATAAAATATATTATCTATGTGTTAGGGTCTTCATCAAAGACATTGAGCTTTTTATGAAAATGGAGTGGGCATGTGATTTGTGGGTGGTTAAACCCACACATCAACTTGTCCTTCAACTTTGAGATAAACAGCTCAAGTGATTTGCCATCAGTGAATAGATGTTCCAGACCAGTTTGTTTGACTGACCTTAAGTCAGTCAAGTGCTGGTCACTTGTTCCCTTCATTATCTAAACACAGGAAGTCATATATGAAGGTATATATGCACAAGTGCTGACTTATTAAGGCACATATATTTTGCAATATGTTTGCCTCCATTGAATTGTTGACTTATTTGGCTAATCCTAGGGTGGGGGTCAGAATTGCATCATTAAACAAATGATGTCATTGAATTTCTGTTGAATTGCTATTAAATCTGTTAGTAATGCTGGTGTATTGAAATTAATACAACTTACCTAGCAAGCTTGCCCTCATGACTGGATTCAACCTTCAGTTCAACATTGATGGTAGTTCTCATGAATCCAAATGGGTGTGAAAGGCATACAAGTTTGCATCCAACAAGCTTATATTTTGCCTATTGGAGTTGGTTGTACTGCCAGTGGTTTTTCAAGGACTAATTAGTTTACAGACCACATTCTTGACACTCACTTGGCTTTTTTTTCTTTGGCATAGTATTTGCTACCTTATCATCAGCAAGATTGCCTTGATGCTTGTTTGTGGAGATGTTTGTGGAGATGGATTGCTCCACTAGAACAGAATTAATTTGTGACTGAGACTCAGACTGGATGGTGGAAGCAGAGATTACTTAATCAGGGATTCATTCTGAGATTGAAATGCTCAGAATGTGCTGATGTTGGACACATCAGCACATTCTCTAAGTCCATTCTATTCCTAGTTTAACCATTAATCAGTCTTATACTGTACTGAACATGAGCATTAGTTTGATGCCAATGGGCCCAATCTGACCGAGAATTTTGAACAGGGTCTATCAGGTTTTCATAGCCATAAATGACTCTTCACTCTTGCCCATCCTTGTGCCAGTTCCTATAGTCACAGACTCTATGGAAGATCCCTATGATGGAAACAACTCACCCACCATCCCATTAGATATCAAGATACTATATTGCACAGACCACCACCAGTGAAGAACCACTAATCAATATCATCCACCATTTTTGAACAGAATCCAATGCAAATGACCTATTTCATGAATATCTGAGCCACTTCCCTTCACACAATCCAGAAAATGTCATCTTGCTTGAGCACCTCTAATGGCCCAATGTTTCAGTGTGTCAAAAACCATCAAGATGCATAGCCACTGCTTAATTGGGGACCAGAGACTTTGACTCTAAATGTACTCAACAAGGATTATTTTTCCTGTTTCTGAATGTACCTTTTTGGCAACTTATGAACTGGTTTTACAATAGTGCAACTCAAAAATCCCTTAATGACCTTAACCATCTCATCCATGATGTAATCCTAGCTAACAACTTTAACTCCAATAATCTCCATTGATTCAATGCTCAGCATGAGACCAAACAACTTGATGATACTCCCAGTCACACTTCTTTGTCATTCCCCATCTTAGATGGTTGGCACACAATATCTATCTCCATCCCATTGCCTGTGACAAAGTCAAACAGGCAGAGGATACAGCACCTGAGTTTCATGTGGAGGGGCTACACTTATTGCAAGATCATGGAGGTTGTCAAGTTTGCCTTTAAGGAGTCCACAGCCAAAATGTTCCACCATGTGGCATACAAGCTTTTTTGGCAGCCAGACAAGGCATGTCCAACAGAATGCATAATCACTGAACTATATACCTCTGATTCAATGCCTGAGGAGTTTCAGAAGATCAATGCCAAGCCTCCTGAGGTCCTGGGATGCAACTTTAAAACCATCATTGCTGCAATCATACTGTAGTAAAATTCTACTTACCTCATGAGCTTTGGTAACACTACACTTTGACCCATCTATTTGTTACTGGGAAATCAGTCAAAGTACAGTTCTGCAAAGCTGAGTTCATTTGCTGCACATCATCTGGCATATATCTCCAAGGTAAGTTTTATTGATCATAGTCTTGCAACTCAGATTGATGCATATCCCAGCTATCCAATAAAATTCAAGACTTTTACACAAATATGTTCAGAACAAGTGTGACTGCAGCAGTGCTAATGCACTGCATTAACTCCAATTTTCTTGATGCCTATGAACATGCAAGTGTCTAGATGGTATATCATGTTGGCTCTTCCTGCAGCTATTTACATATGCCACAAATTATCCAGAGAAGTAAGTTGAATTCTCATTATTAACCTTATTTAACTGATTCAAACCTTTCAGATAGGTTTCTCCTTGCCTGCATTGTCTAATAACAAGGACAAAATCTACAAGCTTGGAACAAAAGTTGATTGATGGGTGTGTGGTAAGATGACCTGTGTAGATGATGAACCCTGTCAATGGTCAATCAAACACATACACAAGGTTATTTTTGAATATGGACATAGCATTGTCAGCAAGGAGTTGAGGGTGTAATTGGAGCCAAGTTCCTTGTTCCAACACATGTACATGTTTTCACACTGATAAATATATGCTATGTTACTAATTCAATTATTGTCTAGAATGCTTTTTTCTGAGAAACTCAGCAAATTCAGTGTCAATTTCTATTCTATGCTTTTCCCTGACTTCATGCACAAAGTCAAACTTAGTGTTTGGAAAGCAACAATTGCACATCTTATTCAAATTCTATTTGGGTCAGGTGAAATACAGGAATTCCTGGGTATGTTGGAAAAAGCTAAGGTACCCTTCTAATGTGGCTATGTTGCCATGACACATGAATGGACTGACTAAGCATGATAATGGTACTTAAAATGGCATTACAATCTGGGATGATAAGATAACAATCTGGCAACATCCATTGATGATACATGTAAATGCCATTATTATGATTCTCGCATCACATATGTGTGTGTTTCCACTTTGTTCTCCTTGTTTCCACCTCTCTCTGAATCTCTCCCACCACCATGCCTCCAGTTGGTCACAGGTCCTAACAACAACTTGATTTCCCATCCTTAATGATGCAGTTCAAGGCCCAAGGACAGAAGAGACGTGAGAGGATGTAGTATGTTGCTTACTCACTGAGTCCTAGAGAAACAGGAGGGACATGGGTGGTAGTTGCAGCTGGACCATCCATCGAATCCTGGTCCTGCTGCACTGTAGTATGAATCAGAATCAGAAATTACAATTATAGTCAACAATATATCCAATTCAGAATTAAATCCAGACAGATATTTATCTTATTGAAGTTCCTCCTTGAACTCTCTGACATAGCACTCTCAATCAAGCATACCATGCACACAGTTCTGGCAACTCTGATCCAATACCACCACTAAATCTGAATGGAAAATGAAAAAGTCTGGCAGACCAGAACTCTCAGTGTGCCATGGGAAAAGTTTAGCTATCCAAGCAGAAATTACACTCTACCATTGACATGACATGGCATCTTTGTGCACATTGCCCAACAGACTAGATCATGGAGGAGAATCAAATATTGAATAATGAGAGTAAATCCAAAGTGACTGTGTCTGTCCTTGCCATATCCCATCCTATAAGTGAGAATAGCAGCCAAGTATCAATGATAATGCTTATCCTAGATTTCACCATGGCTCTGCCTCATTGACATGGTGTGGTGAAACAAATCCCCATCAATATGATTGACAACAATGAAGTCATCATGGCTGGTCAGATCAGGATAATGTAATGCACTGTAGATTATTGAATCAACCGGTATGAATATTGATTGCATCCAAGGAATCACTCTGACATGAGTAAGCTTCAAGTCACAGCAAAGCCTCCATTGAAATCTGATTCTTGCTGTGTAGGGCTGCATAAGCCCAAATTTGAAGTCAGACCTCATAATGATACATTTGAATATGAAGATGAGGTGAACAAATTCAGCATAGAGAGCACAGTCATACTGTGGGTGGCCATGGAACAAAGGGTTGCTTCTTAGGTAATCAGTAGCCCACTCCAGTTGACCTCAGAGGCATAGTTGACCTTGGGATAAGTGTGTTCATGCATCTAATTTAAGGTGCTTAAGTTGAAATCAGTAGAAATGTCTGAATCAGAAATATACCTTGAACATTGGCTTGAATCTTGTCCATCCATTGAGCTGTATCCCATAGCTAGGAAGGCAACTGTTAACAAACTCAGTGAATGTACAACACAAGTTTTCAAAGGTGTGATCTCCATGGTGTGCATCCTTGATCTCCAAGATACTGGATGGTGATGGACATGGAGAACCCAGATACACATGTGTTGGCCCAGGCAGTCCTGCCATCAACTTATCAGCAATAGATCCAATTTCTTCTGCAGCATCCAAATCTTCATCCATGCCCACATCACAGTGTTCACTCTCAGCTTCTACATAACCTCTAAAGCAGATTGATGGCCAGGCAATGGTGATTAATGTGGAGGATCTGTAGAATGCACCAACTAATGATCATGATGTAGGCTAAGAAGTGCCATAACACCAAATTGAATATGAATTTGACCAAAAAACAATGTACCTTGACTGGTTGCAAGCTAAGTGCCTTGAGAATCTCTTTGCCTTGAGACTTTTTCCTTAGATAGGCTTGAAATTCCTTGACAGCCTGGCTTATCATTTGTATGGGAAATATTTTGGACAGGTTACACAGCTCCTCAAGAGGAACAATGCACATAGGAAGGACATGGGCACTTGCCCTTGGTACCATGTATTAAGGTCATCTATCATACATCTGTGGAATGAACCAGCAACTGTTTGATAATGGTTGCTTTGAACCTGACTGTTCTTCATAATCTACTAACAGAATGAGGATTAAGGGGAATAACCAATGCTCGACCTCATCAAAGTATTTATGTTTGTAGCCAGTCCGGGATAGTGGAAAGAGAGCCTCAAGTGGCTTAATGAATGATTCATGCTAGATGATATGTCTGAAGCTGGTCCACAAAGTCTTTATGTTTGTCTTTTGCTGGTTCAGCACCTAACATAGTTCAAATTAATGTAAGTTAGTCAGAGTTTATAATAAAATTAAAAACACTTATAATCAGTAACCAACCAACGACACACCCACTGCACCATTCTGTATGTCAATTGGCAAATTAGCACAGTTGCCACAATGGGATAAGCCTTAAGAGTTGCATTGAACGACAGTCAGATCTTGTCTGTGTACAGTATGAAAGCAAAGGGGACAGCATTGGCGACATCAGGGAGAGACTTAATTCAGTAGGAATCATTGATATATATGAAATCAGTACAGTAAACAAGATGTAACAAGGGAAGATTATATTATTGACAACAACATACATACTTGGATGCCCCACCAATAATGGCCTGTCCACAGTTCTGTGTAGAAGTGCTTGTTGTTCAACAAGTCAAGTGCCCAATTACACAGCAATCAAACATGCACCTCAAGGGTTTTTGGAACCTTCTGGTGCTCAGCTGTGACATCTAACTTCATAAACTATTAAGCACTTGTTATTGAGTTATAACAGAGATAGCAAACGAAAAACAAGAGAACCTACTCATGTTAGTTCCTGTGCCCAATCACATGCCAGATGAAGCTCATTCTCATTGTTGAATATAACACTCACACTGTTATTCACCACTTACAAGATAATAAGTAGGGCATTCACATGAGATGCATTTAGTCTTGCCTGAACAACATAAGCAAACTTGAGGTCTGCCTTGGTGTTGAATGGTCACCATGGTTGCTCCTCAGATTGAACTGCAGGTGCAGCTGAACAGCCAAAGTCATTGGTGGACTCGAATAGCAGCGGGTGGCCACTTTGGGAATGATACTCAGTCCTGAAGTTATCATTGACTTCAGAGGAATTGCATCCTCAGGTTGAATGCGCGACTGAACTGCCAACATTGTGCATAGATGCGATGTCAGCTACCATTAATGATGACTGCAGTTTCAGTTTAGAGTTTAATTATATTGAACTTACCACTTCAGGAACCACCATAGTCTGAATGCCAAACATGTGGATCAGGTGCGTCGACAACAACACTGTGAGTGGGTGTCAATGGAGGAATTCTCACTGTCTGATCTGGAGGGGTGACCTCTCATACTTCCATCCTCAGTCAATGGAACTGTGCAGGTACAGTTGAAAAGTCCACACCAAGTCCAATTTCAACATATGATGTATTGCCAGAGAATGTGAGAAATGACAAGCTCTCTTAGACTCATTCAGGATTTGGAATGCAGCCATGGTAAGTTGAATCAGTCAGAGGGTCAGTGAATATATAGCATACCAATCAGATGTCTGATTATAGGCTAAGCTAATGTTGACATAATTCAGTGATACAGCACCTAGACAATCTGAGGTACAATCTAAAAGAAGGTCCAGATGCAGTGTTATCAAGGTCACTTTGAAATGTGTTGGTGCTGTGCCAATTGATATCATTGACACTCACCCCTCCTCATGACCTACCAATTGGGTATCAATGGTTATGCACAAGACAGCCGAGAGGTTTGTGCTTGCAGCATAATCACAATGGACAGCTGCTTCAATTCAAATCCTTACAGTTTGATAACTACATCTCATTTGAATGCACCATTGATATGTTCTAACCAACAGATTCAGATTCAAAGGCTCAATGTTTGAATTTTATACAGCATGTTGTGTTCTGTGGCTCAACTGTGACATTGACACCATCCACAGGTGCACAATTACATCTACCAACATAATGACACTCTTCTCTTCCAGAAGTACTTTCCCCATAGTTAACATGGATACAATATGACGTAAGGCTCACTTCTTAAAACCCAATGTTTGCACACTTTGAAGACTAACTTCCCCTCATAGATCTCAGCTCCCCAATATCCATTGACCACCTTAGCCACTATGCTCAAAGATTTCACAAGTGCGCTGCATGACCTATCAGGAAGCAGCTCCAATGAAGATCTCCACAGCAATAGTGATGCTGGTCCAGGAGGTTCTCATGCAGAAGGGAAAGTGCCAGGAAAGTCTGGCAAGGAGCAGCATCAAGCTTGACATGTGATGCTTAACCCTGCTCCAGATGCTAATGCACAAGAACTCAGAAAGGTACGCTCATCTATTTTTCATCGATATAGGATGCCTGGCATACTTAGACTACCATCTTACAAGCTCTTGAACTTTGCTCAACTTGCTTTCTCAGACACATGTGCCAAGCTGAGGCTTCAATTTGACAAAGCGCCACAATGCCTTGGACACTGAGATGGAAGCACAATATTTTGAAGAAAGGTGGCTGCAAATCAAAAGCTGAGAACATTTCCCGACTTGTGCTGAGTCATAAGTAAAATTCGCTTAGATTGCCACATTAAATTTCCATATCTGAGTATCCTAAATCCACCAAGTTCTTGAATGTTGTAACTGAGGAGTGCACAAACATTGTCAAAAACATCTTTGATGTTTTGCGTGATCTCTTTTCTCCTCTGAACATCAAGGCAATGCTATTTTGGGGCAACAAACCTCTCAAAGCACTCAATCCAAAGCTTTTGGGACTGCTCAAGAAATCCAGCACATGTCCAGTACATGCAGCTTTCTCCCATTAATGCTTTTTGCAAACCCAACCAAAATCTGAGGGAATGAATGATTCAAAAGTCCTGTTCTGGTGAAGATATTATAATATGCTTCGAATTCTGCTTTTGCTTGGAATTTATACTTTTTTCCTCAGATCACTTGTGTTGTGATGTTTGGGAAGGTCATTCTCTCAAACAAGAAATATGGTGGACCAAAAGGGCAGTGGAAGTGCATGGGAGCACAACCCATCATGGTAGGCTTCCCATCACACCCACCTTCTGAACCCCCGGTTTCCAACCCAAGACCTCTTTCAGCAGTAGCAAACACTCAGTGCTGCTGCAGTTGTCCATGAACCATTCCCAATCCCTATTGCTGGGATGCAGTGCTTTCTTAGACTCAGATTCAGATGCTGAATCTGTGCCTTTGCTAGCAGTTAACATAGCAAGGCATAGGCCTAGCCTCCTGAATTGGGCACCACCTGGATCTAACTGCCCATTCATCAGTGTCATGCCTCAGGTCCCTGTTGATGTCCACACCATGGCCAAAACCTCCCCCAATGACCTGGACCAGATAACCAACACTACAATATCTGTATCGAGCACTGTCAATACTGATCTACAGGTCGAAGTCACCTGACTATCCATTAACCCAGATGTTGAACCATCTGCTCCAAAGTGAAGTCACAGTGTGAGGGGTACTACTTCTAATGGAAGCAAGTCAAAAGTTGGAATCATTACTGCATATCCAGTAGGGGTTGCAAACAAGCTAGGGGAAATTACTGTGCCAATAGCACCTGTTGGGTTTGCTACATGCAGAAAGGAGAGGGCCAATTAGGTTTCATTCTTACTTCTTTAATTAGATTCTGTCTTTTACATTTTGTGTCAATGCCAATAGTTTTTATCTCGGAAAGGGGTATATCCGCTTGAGTCCTGGCACCATGTCAATGGCATTGTAACTTGGGATTCCAATCCCATGGCAATTATGATGCCATGTGGATGCAAATCTTGCACTACATGATAAGTGAACAAATGAATTAGACTGGGGAACGCAGTTGCAATGCAGTGAGCTTATATACACGAGAAAATCGTGCATGGACTGTGTTGTGTACAATGTAAAAGGAAACTAGTCCAATAGGTCTGATGAAGCAGATACAAGTGATTAGTAAGGTAAATAAGTATATTTAGTGATGCAGTGCTTGTATTACTCTGTATTGTGTGCATGTTCACATAGTCATGTGCTTTAGGTCAGGTGACAATTGAAGTCTGAAATTGTTGAAGTTCAAAGTAGTTTTTGAAAGTATAGTATACTAGTATGTGTTTGAAAGCATTTATAACACTGAACATGGATGTTAGAGACGATGCAGGTCATTGCCCTTTTGCATAAGTTCAGTAAGAATGGCATAGCATCTTGATAATGTGTGGTCAAGATGTGCAATGATGATGAGGCAAAAATTGGTTTTTATATGCTGTTGTTCAGCAGTCTTATGTGAAGGTGTCTAAGTAGCCTCTATTCTTCTCATGGCTGTCACTGTTGTGTTCCCTGCTCATTGTTATGTGGGGGGATGGTGTTTGTGCCAGTGTGTGGTCAGATGCTGGGACTTAGGTCAGGTCTCCCACAGCATCTGGAAGACAGATGATAAGCTTGGGCTATGAGGAGGGCATATGAGACAGGTTGAGGCTGCTGCTGCTGTTGGAGCAGATGGTGGGTGGAATGATGCCTGGGAAGCAGGTCAGATTGGGGTCAAGGGAGTGAAACAGCAGTTGGCAAAGGAAATTGCTACCTTATGAAAACTGCTGACTTATTGCCCACTGGCCCTTTTATTGATGGGTGAGCTCTGTAAGCAGGGAGCTAGATACTTTCACACCTTGAGAAAAAGTGCCTCATTCTCTGCTTGCTGTACTTGCTGCTGGAGGATTGTGTGAAACCAGCAGAGAACAGACAGGAACTGTTTCAATGAAATGTCAATTGCCAGTGGTGACTGCCGAATATGTTCCTAGAGCTCAGGTGGTACTGCAAGTGACATGCAGTGAGTCCAGCTGAGGGCCTCATTGGCACGAGCATGGAGCTCTGCAATATTCACTCACTGAGGCAATTGTGGGGGATCACATACTCCTCTGGATGACAAGTGTTGTACATCACAGCTCCAAGCAGTGCATCCAATTGGAATGCATAGTTATAGATGGAGTTGAATGAGCCACTCTCATTCCAGCCACCAAGTGCCTTGATGCCACTGGTGCTGATGTATGTATGACATCTCCTTCACAGGAGATTGGGCCAGAAAAGTCAGTCAGTGCCCACAGTGAATACTGCTAGGGCTCCATCTGTGAGTAGGGGTCTGCCCAGACAGGACAGTGAGGAGGGCATCAGATCACAAGCAGCACTGTGACACACCTGATGTGGTCCGATCTCCAGTAACTTTTTCAATGTGGCTCAGCTTATTGTGCTTTGAGCTGGACTCAAAGACACAGATGCATACATCCTTGCATAGGGTGGTCCTTGTCTTATGGTCATGAGGGTAGTCATTCAGTTCATTTGTTTCATTGTGAGTAAAGGGGGTGCAAGCAGAGGGAATGAAGCAAGTGCTTCTGAAGGTTCGGGGGACAATTTCATTCAATCAGTTCATTGTGTGCAGGGGGCATGGGTGGTCCACAGTGAACAAAGTGAGTGGAATGTCTTGCCTTGGAAGGCATTCATTTTGTTTATTTTGTTGTGGTCAAAGATTGAGGACAGACTGGGCAAAGTGGAGGGTCTGGAGGGTAATTCAGTCTGATTGTTTCATTATTGGCAAAGCTCACAGGTGTAGTGAATGAAGTGAGCAGAAGGTCTGGACTTGGGAGCTGTTTGTTTCCTTCATTTCATTTCAAGTGGAGGGCAAATAAGGAAAGGATTGGATGGAAATTTCAAGGGGGCAAGGCAACTGTGCTGTGATGGGTGGTATATGGTGGCTGCTTACTGCCATTATTGATGAATGGATGGACAAGTGAGAACAAAATGAGGAAGGCACAGCAATGAATGGAAACAATCCAATAAGGAAGTGTGTGTGTGATTGAGCCAACAGCTACACACCACCTTTGTGCACTCAGTCAGCTGAATCAGCTGATCCAGGATCACATTGCTGGCCCCCCCATGCCAGCCAAAATGGGATGCAGTGACTCTGGGATTGCATATGTATTAAAGTAAAATCTAGTACAATAAATTCAAAATGAATTCCTGAAATTCAAGGAAAATTAGGAGGAGTATTTCTAATTAAGTAGTATGGCCATACACTGGTTGCAACTGGTTGTAACCAGTCCTAACTAATCTTTTATTTTGGATTGGTTGAATGGACACAATTGCAATTACAGTCCAGTTTCAAACCAGTCCAGTCCAGTCCAGTTGCTAGTGTAGTACCAGTTCACAACTGGACTTCAAAATACTATCCCTAAGGTGGTAACAAAAGCTGTGGGTCCAAGACAAAGAAGCAAGAGTGGAGGATGAAAAGCCAATGCCTAATGGTTCCTGAGGTGGCAACAAGAGCCATGGGTCTGAGAGATGAGAGCTGCAGGCTCTCAACAAAGGAGTAGGTGGGGGATGAATAGCTGATGACCTAATGATCCCTGAGGCAAGAAGAGCTGTGGGTGTGAAATAAAGAGGCAAGGGTGGGAAATGAATAGCTGATGGCCTAATGGTTCCTGTGGTGGCAATGAGGGTGGTCCCTTAGGTGACAATGAGAGCTGTGGTTTGGACTGAGGAATGAAAGCTGCAGGCCCAAGACAAAAAGGCAAGTAGAGGATGGATAGCTGATGGCCTGATGATCCCTGAGCCTGATGATCACCAAGGAACAATGAGAACTGTGGATCTGAAAGACAAGAGCTGAGTAGCTGAGATGAAGAGGGAAGTAGAGGATGAATGTTACAAAATGATTATTTGAAGTTTATTTTTCTGATATTATCTTATCTTTCCACATGATTATCTTTAGATTTCAAGGATTTTATCTAATCTTATAAGATGCATCTCAAATCTAACAAATCTTTCTCAATAGCATCTTTCATTTTTGATACACCTCCTCCTTTGTGGCTATCCCTTCATTTACTATATTGGTGCTACCCTTTCTTTACCCTTCCCTCATAGTATCACATTGTCTGTATACCATCATGTAATATATGTATATAAATGGCCCACTGTGGATCTTACATAAGTCCTCAGTTCATTTATTCCAAGTATAGCTTCTCAGCTTTACTCTCTATGTCTACAGAAGCTAAGCATCAGGTTTTCAAACCCCATACTCAAGCCAATGGGATCACTCAATATACTCAATGCAAAACATTGGTTATGATACACCATTGTTTCTTATTTGATAAGGATATTCTATTAACCATTCCACAACCCTTTATGTCATTTGTTGTAGGCTTGTTTTAATGAATAGCTGATGGCCTGAGTTGATGAGCTGTGTGTCTGAGATTGAGATCTATGCATATATAAGCTATCATGTGGAAAAGGGACTACTAGTAAGGGAGTGAGAAAGGATGGAGAAAAAAAAGGATGGAAAGGGATGGGTGAAAACTGAAGGTTTTCTGGCCTGAAGCTGGACCCAAATTTATGAGGGCAAGCTAAGCTATGAGGGCAGGATGGGTGCTGAAATAGCATAGGTTGCTTCCAGATGCCTCTGGACTGGCATATGTGGGTGGAGTAGATTTGGGCCTTCAAGTCCAAATCTTCAATCCCAAAGATTGATGAGCAGAGCTAGCAGCTTCAGCTGACTTGGATTCAGACTGGCACAGTGCATCACACACAGGTGGTTTTATTGTCTTTTTCCGGCAACTTGGCCCTGTGGGAAATTTATGTAAAAAAACACCTCTCATCTTCAGTTGACCATAGCACCTCAACGCCCACTCAGAGCTCTATGGAAATGATACCATTTGACTCGGGCAAGCCCAGCAATCACTCTCCAGATAGACTGGTGGAGAAAAAACAAAGTTTTGAAATTTTGAAACTTTGGAGCTCCGGGGTTTTTGATTCCAGTATGTTCCATGCTCCTTTCTGTTGTTCAGTGCTCAGAAACACATTGCAGAATGCCACAAGGTCGGAAAACTGTACTGGAAATCCAATGGGCCATTGTACAGCTCTCCAGGTATCTGGATCATGAGCAGATCGCTATATCCCTCAACATGTCCACTCGCATGGTCAAACAAATTCACTTGCACCTTCACGCATATGCATGTGACTTGAAAGGTCGTCAGCAACATCATCTGGATAGTCACCACCTTTGCTCTCCTTGTCAGTTGCCCCCTTGCCCTCTCCCTTACTGTCCAACAGGAGCAGGAAATGCTCACCCAGCAACAAGGTGCCCAACAGGTACATTTTTTCCCCCAATCCATGCCAGCCCTTCTTAGCCTTTTCTCCGCCGGGCCTTAGACATCCCCCCCTAGGTGCTCTCACCTGGATCTTCATACCCACCCACAGGTTCATCATAACCTATGCAAGGGTTCATTAGCAAGCCTATCATACTTCGCTCCAATCTATTATGACTTGACCACGACCCTTGTCTCCCCCTGCTCCACTGGCATCCGGTTGTTAGCTGTTTCCAGTCACATGCCTACTCCTTACTACCCACCTAGTACTTCTCCTGCTCTGCACTTTTCCATGATACTCACCATGTCCACTCACATACATACCCACTTGGCGAATCATTGCACATGCATGTCTTGTCTGATGATTTCTAATATATATTTTCTCTTCTGCTGTGGTTGCAGGCGACTAGAAAGTGGTTGGTGTAATTCTGGATGAAACCAAACTATGTGATCACATATCTTTGATGGTATCAATCTACATATATATGCAGAGATGCCGTGCTTTGTTCGTTACTCCAACATGTCTGATGAACCATGTAAAAATATTGCAATGAACTGACCAGACTACGTGATGGCAAATGTACGAAGAGGTAGACAAGTATATCTAAGTGTCCTCATCTAGAACCAATTCTCCCGCATTGAATGCAATCAGATCCTTTTGTGCATAGTCTAAAATAAAAACAGCTGTGCCAAAATCAATTCCAAGAATCATTTCAAGGTGTAATGTCCCAATGTGCAGGCTGACTATCTGGGATAAGCGAACCAACCTTTTTGCCTTGAGAGCTGGTCCAAATAGCGCATAGGTAATGCCATCATGGTTCCGTCCCTCGTGGCGATCGAGGTAAGCAAACCAAGTGACAAGGTCAGGGGTAGATGTGGGGGGCATAGGTGAACTTGAGTGTTGCGTGATGCGTCTTGTCATGAGGTGCATTGACGAAGCTCTGTCGCAATGTGATGGACATTGTGAGGGCTGTTGGCTATGAGGGCAATCTGTTCCCATTCCCCCATAGTAGCCGCACCCGGATCCCCCACATTGTGGCGCTGGCATGCTGACGATAACAGGAGGATAGTTGTACCCACTAGTAGGAAACCCCGGAGTTCCCATTTGGGGAGTGAAAGGCTGGGCTGTGGATGTTCGCATATGCATCTTTGAAGTGTGCATTTGCAGGCCAATAGGTTTCTCGTCAATCGTTGCTTTTCTGTCCATCTGAGCACACATACACTGTCAGCAAACCTGAACGAAACCAAGCTGAAAGACTCACAATCTCTATTGCCCAAAAGGATATATTGCTGATGGTCAATGGATAGCAGATGTCACCGCCGCTTGGAGTATAACAGTACATTGGACTTTCGGGACCCTTTGAGTGTACCTGGCATGACCACCTTTCTTGGAGTTGCTTGATCAACTCCTCACAATGACTTGTTCCTTCAAGTTGGCCGCTTGATGATGATGATGGCTTTGATTTGGCTGCTCCAGAGGTCTTTGCGGCCTGGAGAGGTTATCAGCGAGGTGAGGGATGGGAGTACCATGAATGACGGGACTGAACTCACACCCTTCGCACCATTGCTAGGCTGTGTCGAAGTGTCATCAGTGGCAGCATCTTGGAAATAAACGAGGGGTTTTTTTGGGACACGAGTTGATGGTTTTCCATTTGCGAGATGTGCAGGGACGATTAGAGGTCACATTCTGGCCTTGAAGATGTTCAATTCCTGGGTGGACTGTATGGAAATAAAACCTTGTTTCGCTTTGTTGGACTCCAGTCAATACTGAAGCCGAACTAAACCTGGAAAGCGATCAACTTTCTCCGCAATGGTGACACGGAGGTCATCAAAATTGATCACAGAGGGTATCTCGAATGGTGCATTTGACCCATCTGGTTGACAAGCAGTACATTGAATCGTGAAAGCTGTATACAAAAGTAAGATCGAGGATTAGCATGTAAACTTGACAATGCAACATATGACAAGTTTCTGGGTCGTAAGAGGGGGCAGATTTTGTTGTAGTAGACATTTTCTTGCTGGTAGCTAAGCCAGTCTTCTCCTTCTGTTTGGCAGGCGCACGTACTACCATGTTCTTGATGTTGGGACGTTGTTGGAACAATTTTTGCATCTCAATATCTGATTCGTCATCTTCAGAAACTCGTTGTGACTCATCCCCATCGCTCGAGACATCCATGTTGAAATTCTCGCTGGGCTTGCTGTCATCTGCATCCATATCAAACTCAAAATCTCCAGGTTCATTGGTGGTAACAACAGTCAGAAATTGGTTCACATTATTGAATGTGTCTGACGGAAATATGAGGGCATCAGCATTGGAGTCATAGCTAGGTGCAGTAGCGTCATATGGTTCATCAAGTTCAGGAATGGGATCTATATCACCTTCAGATAAAAACTCTGTGAGTGTCTGCTGGAGGTGTGTGTGATGTCGACTCACCCAGGCTCTGTCGTGATCCTGGCAGGATTGCAGGATTCACAGGGGAAGCGTACCTCTGCTTCTCTAGCTGACGATGCGCTATAGTCGTGGACTGGGGAGCAGACCAACGCAAGGTAGTAGTAGTAGGCTTGCTGGGGCCAGCTCGACTCGGAGGGCCAGCTGGTGGCTCACTGGTACCACGTGTTGAGGGAGTGTGGTTGTCTTGAATCTGACACTCCCAGCGTGACCACTTTGTGTGCATTTGCGGCATGCAGTTTCCCCAGGAAGGAGCTCGCAGCGCACCTTCTGTAAATGACAGCGTGCACAAGCTCTAGGTTTCTTTGCAGCCAAGTCAAATGGAGTGAGGAATCTATTGTCTGATAGATTTTCAAAAAGCTTACCTGAAGCAACACGACCTTGGGGAGTGAGCAACACTTCAGAGTCGCTTGCTGCATTGCTTTTGTGCTTTTGACGAGACATGGAGTTGGCCTGCCAATAGCAGGTGGCCGTTCGAGCTCGAGGTTGCAGGAGTGGGAGGCACATTGATATAGCAGTGGAGGCGATGCTAAATGCCTCATGTCAGATGCATGTTACATGGAGTACAATCTATCAGTAAGTACTTACAAGTTGTCACAGTGTGGACGTAAATCTTCTGCCTCATTGGCTCACCTGCAATGCAAAGTCGATGTTTGTGATGGGCATGACAGAGAGACTTGGAGAGTATTATGTCGATTATCAAGATAACAATATAGACACTCAAATATCATAAGAAACAACATTCCATATGAAAGATTTGTAGGGAACATGGATATTATATGTAGCCACAATGTCCAAACCAGCCAAACACGTCTGCGGGAGTGATAACATACAGCGCCCAAAGTAGAGTTACATAGATTTCCTCGTCTGACAGCTGTATCATGGCCATCCGAGTGTAATTGCTGTTTCTATGAAGGTGATATTTCATGGTGGAAAAAGCGAGTTCGATAGGATTGAAGTCTGGAGAGTAGGGCGGCAGAAACTCACACCACATTCCTCTGTACAACAGTCAACTTGCATTCATGAGATCGAGCGATAGAAATATGTACCTCGCCCGAATAAGTTCCTGGATATCAGAATGTTTGTGAATCTGGCAGTTATCCATTACAATAATGGAATTTGGAGCCAGGAATCGCTGCATAGTGTCAAGTATTTACTCAATAAATTTCTTGAAAGTTTCAGTACAGAATGATCCCTCAACGACATCACAATGGAGAATGCCATCACAAAGCGAGAGTGCTGGGTGAACTGAGAAGCTGTGTGGCAATCAGCAAGCATCAGCAAATCTACAATGACGTCTGAAGACTCTGAACTCACCATTGGCCACGTACAAAGAATGCTTTACGCTGTGCTTTGGTACCTCAAATTGACCAGACACAACCACGATAGGTTGTTTTACGATCCACAGAGCTTTCGTCAACCAAAACAAGCTGGTTAGCCTCATACATTCCTATCCTGGCAAGGTATTCGAGTCGTTTTTGTGCAGATCGTTCTACCGCAACACATGAAATCTAAAAAGGTTAGGAACATTATGCAAGTGTCGAGGGGCATTTACCTTTTTCATTGTGAATCCTAATCTACGAAGTGTTCTCCAAACAGTTGAACGTGAAACCTGAACGCCACACGATACAGCCAACATCTCTTGGAGTTCGTCTAAGTAAAGATCCGGGGTTTTTTTTAATGGTACCTAGAAAAGACTACAGTGATTTACACATTAGTCCTTGCGTGATCAGCTCCAATAAGATATTACCTCAACATCGACATCCTTGAGATGCCTGCTATCCTTTCTGTCTCACAGAACCTGAGGTGGATGGTTGCCTGGGTCAGGGACCATTCCATATGTGCGAAAGTGTGATTGAACTTGTCTAACTGTGCGAGTGGACATGTTGAGGCATATAGCGATCTGCTCATGATCCAGATACCTGGAGAGCTGTACAATGGCCCATTGGATTTCCAGTACAGTTTTCTGACCTTGTGGCATGTCTGCAATGTGTTTCTGAGCACTGAACGGTATCATTTCTGTAGAGCTCTGAGTGGGTGTTGAGGTGCTATGGTCAACCGAAGACAAGAGGTGTTCTTTTACATAAATTTCCCACAGGGCCAAGTTTCCTGAAAAAGACAATAACACTTTCCTATCATTTACAGAGAAAAGAAAATTAAAAATTTCAGGGTCTTCAATTTTTGTGGTGTGAAAATTTGAAGTTTTCTTAGGTTGAGAAAATGGAAATCTATGAAATTTCAAATTTTTATCCCCCTGTAAACAATGATAAAATGTTGAAATTCCCAGTGTATCAGGAATGAGGAAGGGATTTCAGCAGTTACCAAGAAAAAACAATGTGTTGTTTTGTTTCTAAGTTCTGAATCTTCATTTGAGAAAGATCTGAGAGAGCCAAAAGCCCACATCAAAATATGATGTAGTTGCCTCTGAGCCCAGCCTTTTGTGTATTGTGACATCCTCAAGTTCAGTAGTAAGTTCTGCATCAGTAATGGGAGCTTTGAAGACTCTGCCATCTAGTGAAACTGACAACATTTTAGAGTGAAGGGGGGTGATAAAGTGTTCAGTGATTGCATTTTGAGCACAAGGGGAAGTGGTGAGCATAAAGGCTGGCTCAGACACCTAGATATATATATAAGAACCACCAGCATAACAAGGCAAAAAGGTGGCATTCCATTCCCATGCATATCATTCACATGTGGTGTGCTGACACAGCATCATTGGCCAGAAAGCAAATGATATGTTTGTTTGTTCCAGAAATGATTCAACCAGAACTCATTCATTGGTTCCTGACTTGTGTATTTGATGAGACAAGGGTTTGCAGTTTTCCCAATTCACAGAATCAAATCAATGGGAGAATGAAGGTAGGACAATGGAAGCGCATCTTCAGTTGGTCCCCCATTGCTCCTTACTACACACTCTAAAACATAGAGGCTTGCTGCTGCCACATCTCTTGTGTGTGGTGGGATTACATTGAAGAAAACAACTCAAAGTTGAACAATTATATGTGCTGAAAGTGTGATCAGCCAGGGATCAGATATAAGCTTATGACTCACCATTCAAACCAACCGACAGCCAGTTGCTCTCAGTGTGTGAACTTTAGTGAAAATAGCGCTATTGTAAAGTTCATACAGATGTTCTTGTAAAGAAGGGGTGACATTGACAGTTTGGGCAGGTTCAATCATTCCAGTATAATGATTGTTTTTGATTTGGACCCCAACCTTGGTCCAAACTTGTACTCTGTCTGGAGGTAGGCTGTAGTTAGACATAGCATATCTTCTGCCTATGATAGTATGCTTTGCACTGTTTAGATAATAATTAAGATAATCACAAATTGCTGGATGGAGGTCAGGCAGCTTGAAGACGGTTGCAGCTTCATTGATAGTTATGTGGCAATGTGGTTTGACAGTGAGATGGATGGCAGTTGTGTGTGGTGTGAATGTCCATCCATGTCAGCTGACATGTTATTGATGAGCATCTGAGATGAGTGATCTTGAAATAATCAATAACCTTGTGTGTGGTGGGTATAATAAAGCATAGTGTTGGTCTTCTCATTGTTAGGTTCATGGTGCTTATTGTTAGTGAGATCATTGCTATTGCCAGTGTCAGAATGCTCATTGGAGAAAGTGATTGTGGTGGCCAAATTAAACTTGAAAGCTCTCTCAAAATGGCCCAGGTGGTGGTGGGTGGTCTGGGTGTAATAGTTTTGGTTGTTCCCTGCATGTGCAGGGTTCTTTATTTCTGTCACATATGCATGCTTGATAACATCAGCCAACCACTATAAGGGGACATGAGGCACAAATAAAAGGCACAATGTTTTGCATGAGCTTGAACTTGTGAATTTTGAAGTGCTCAGAATGTGCACTGGCAGCAATGATGGCATGCTTGTGAGGGTGAAACATGGCCAATGCAGTGTCAAGCTTGGCCAATGCCCACTTGTTGAAGGCAGAAATTAGAATGAGATAGTGAAAGTCCAATAAAGCACAGACAGCTGCAAGGAAATGCAAAGGGACTGCACTGGCAATAACACAAACAATATGTCACCAGATGGTGATCATGACTGGTGAGTTGTTTTAGATTTGTGATTCCATCTTCAAACAAATGATAGTTGATTGGTATCTGCAAGAGACTGAAACCATAGTCAATTTTGTCTGTCCCAATGACTGAGATGCACCACTGGTGAAGGCACACTCATACATGAATAAGTGTTAGCAAAATAGAATCCAGGGAAAATGTGATAAGAGGTATGTAAAGGATATTATTGAGCAGCAATGTTATACCATAAGAAGAAACAAAGCTTTGGAGTTGGTAGTCTGACACTCTGGAGTGAAAGGGGTGTCTGTCAAGTGTCTCCAGAGTTAGTGGTATTTTGTCAGGTTTATCATGTCATAGATAGTTCATATAGTCTAATGAATGGTGGGGTTGGGTCTGGGGGTGGTTCAGATATGTCTGTGATGTCTGTTAAGGTGCACTGACAGCTTTCTGCAGCTTTCATCACTGATCACAGTTACCTACTCATGCTTCCTCTCTCCCACTTGATCACCTTGTCTCCTTGTGTTGCTGTATCTGTCTCTGCAATCTCCTTATCCATCTCTATGTCTCTGCCTCTGTGTGTGATGCTTGAACTTCACTCTGCACTCTTTCCACCACCTGGCTCAATCTGGACACCTGTGAGGTCTGTATGCACACTATGTGCTTTCTCTACTGTGCTGTCAGTCCCACATCTGCACATTCATGTGTGACACTTCTGGTTTGTTGACTAGCCACTTTGGTAGGCTTCCCAAGTCAATGTATTTCATTGTTGTTGTTGCTTGTGCCCTCCATATCTTTGTTGGACTCCTTCAGCTCATATAGTGGATTCAGTGGCCCATCCACTGGCCTTGTGGGCTCTATGCAACTTGCATGTGGGTTCATGATGTCAATGATTGCATTATTGACCTGCTGGGTTGCCATTTTGGCTGCTGGGCTGCTTGCCAGGATTGTGATGTTCATTCCACCAGTTGTTTTGGCCATGGTCGCTGTGCCTAGTCCTTTTACTATGACTGCATCTTTATGTTAATAACTCTCCCATGTGGCTTTCTGCCCTTTGTTATGATTCATCTGGACTACCTTTCTTTTCCTTGACTTTCTTAGCTATATGCTGTATTAACATGAGTCGCTCATTCGACTCCTGCCTCATACGCTTTCCTTCTTCACTTCATCTCATGTGACCTTATCCAGTCAGCAATTGCCATTTCCATCACATGACTCCACAGTCTGCAGTCATGACGCCATCGACTGTGCATTCTATTTCCATCCTTTCATTTGTAATTCTAGTGACACATTGCCTTCTCATTGGTTCTCCATATCATACAACATGTTAACCCTTTTCCACTTCCATTCCTAGTTATCTTTTCTCATGGTCTGTGCGCAAATCCCTTATGTATAAATACCTGCGCTCTTGCAGCAGAGATCCTTAGCTTAGACCTCCCTTGTCTTACCCTAGTATCTCTGCATTCAACAAGGTCCTTGACCCTTCGTCTCCTGTCACCCGTCACC